>JBBPCX010000028.1:9551994-9568329 GCA_037974365.1 Hydrocynus forskahlii | reverse complement strand
AGGATGAGAGAGAGAGAGAGAGAGAGAGAGAGAGAGAGAGGGAGAGAGAGAGAGAGCAAGAGAGAGAGAGAGAGAGAGGGAGAGAGAGAGCAAGAGAGAGAGAGAGAGAAAGAGAGATAGAGCGGGAGAGAAAGAGAGAAAGAGAGGGAGAGAGGGAAAGAGAGAGAGAGCGAGAGAGAGAGAGAGAGAGAGAGAAAGAGAGGGAGAGAGAAAGAAAGAGAGAGGGCTATTCTTTTAGATGGAGAGGTGGGGACTTTTTGGGTCAAATGCCCAGACAGCAGCATGCTGAGCACAGAGGGCACAAGAAGAATGAAAGAGAATTGAAGAGAAAGAAAGACAGAGAGAACGAGAGAGAGAGAGAGAGAGAGAGAGAGAGAGACTGAATAAAACTGGGAGACAGACAGAGGGTCTATTGACACAAACGGACTCAGATCCTTATCTGCATGGTACTTCAGGGGATGCTTATCATCATTTACAATTGCATACAAATAGTGACACATTACTACTCCCACACACATCACACACATACTAACAATGCATGTGCACTCACAAAGCCCACTCAACACTCACACACACACACACACACACACACAAACACACACAGACACTCTCAAACACACACACTGTGCTGAAAATGGTGGAGTTGGATATGGTAAGGATGTATGTAGATCTCATAGTCCTTCCCACCCTGCTGGCCGAATACACACATTTATGCCAGTGACACTCCTGCTGTGCCTGAAAACAGAAAACCTCACCTGCACGCTCACTCCTGAGGAGCCTTGGCTAGAGGGCATAGACACATTAGTGAAAAGTTTGCTGTTTTCAACTCCCACCAGACACTGTGGTTCAGCAGTTGATGCTCTTACCTGTTCAAACTCTTTTAGATTTAACGCTAATGGTCAACACATTTCAAACACAAAGTCACAAGTGCTTTTTCAAGAAGAACATAAGAAAGAAATTTAAGTCCCTCCGGGTACCCGCGACCCTAGTGAAGATTAAGCGGTTACAGAAAGTGAGAAATGGGAGAGATATTTGATTACCTAACTTTATAAAATAAGATATGAGAAGCAGATAGATTTACTCATGTCTTTCATGTCTTTTCCCGCCTCCTGTGTGGTAATAATCAGTCCATCAGAGATAACAGGGCTATTTTTCTTGTCAGCTCTTTTTTGCTAACTGGGGCTTGGACCTGGATTTCTGTAGATTTGTGCATTTTAACAGTGTCTGCTAAACATCTGAAATTTGGACATACAACAAACAAAGATGATGGGCCTGTAAATCACACACACGTGCACATGCACACACACACACACACACACACACACGCACACACACAGCAGTGCCCAGCTCACCCAGTTTGTCTGGGTGTGTCTCATTTTGCCTGTGATTTTGGACAGTGGAGAATAGACTATTGTTAATGACTGAAGACTGCATCGAGATGGGAGGGGTTTTAATGTTAGTCAAACAATGAACTATCACACACAAGCACGCACACACACACACACACACACACACACACACACACACCGCTTTGGCACTCTAGCCAACCTGGGACAGGCTTGTAACAGCAAGTGAAATAATTCATTTAATACATTAGGAATAATCTTCTGCACATGTACACCCAAGCACACACAAACACCCACACTGTGCTAAAAATGGTGGAGTTGGAAATGGTAAAGATGTATGTAGATCTCATAGTTCTTCCCAAGCATGCACATAAACACACACAGACAATGGCCTGGTGGTTAGGGATTTCCCTTGTTGGAAGGCCGTGGGTTTGAATCCCAGGACTGCCAGTGACACCACTGAGGTACCCTTGAATAAGGTGCTTTCCACACACACTGCTCCCCAGACACTGCGTCGCTGGCTGCCTGCTGCTACACTTCATGAATGGGTTTAATGCAGAGAAAGAATTTCACACTGTGTGCTGTGGTGTGTTCACACGTGAACAATGTCCACTTCATATTTGACCACATTGTGTTTTTCTATAAATGTAATAACATAGTAGTTTAATTAATTTTTTAACTTTTTAAATTAATTATGCATGTATTATCAAATACATGAACTGTGACATTCCATATGAGAAGCTCTGACATTTTTCTATTTATTCAGTGTAAAGGTTCATATTTCAGCAAAACTAGCACACAAAATATTAACTTCAGATTGTGCTCATAAACACAAATGTGGAATTACTTGAGAGTGAGAATCTGCACATTTTAGAATAACTGCAAAGTGGGAGAAATAATTAACATTAAATTTTACCAGGGTTATCTTATCTCTAATAATAATACTTCTAAGAGTTAAACAGGCATCATGTATCATGTGAGAACACCCATAAGTGCTGCAGCAAAACTACTCTCTACAACCACTTTGCATGCTTACTTTTGATCAAACCTGATACAGATTTAGCAGTAACACACTTACATGCTATTTTCTCTCTCTCTCTGGTGTCCCTGCTGTTGTGTGGATACAGGGTAAACAGTAATTATCCTCCTTAGACGTATGGGTGTATCTTGAAGATTTTTTCCTCTCTTTTGAACATCTTGAGCTGATGGTTTTCTCAGGCTGGGCCTGGAGTATACTTGCGGCTGATCAAAGCATTCAGCCTTAAACTCAGTCTGTTAAGTTATAAATACAGGGTATATTTGCACTTTATGAAGTCCCCAATAAGAAATGCTTATCTTCTGATGTGTTCAGATATTTCACATGGAACTTGTCGGCTTCCAAATGAACATCAGCTGCTTTTATATTTCTAAACATTGCGTATGGTAATATGGAATTGTATTGAAGCCCATGTCCAGAGTCCATGTCTGGAGTCCATAATGTAGATTATTCAGTTCACATCAATCTAGTATCCATATTAAAATAACACATTTTAAAATACTGCATCTATACAGAACAGGCATGTTATTTGCAGTTGTATACGCTGGCAATCAGTATTTCATAATATTTGCCTTTTAATCAATAATAATTACTGTAATTACATAATTTCAGAGTAATTACATAGTCACTTACATAATGATTACATTTGGCATGCATTTTTCATTGTCAGGTTTGAGGCTGCATTTTTGATTCTTTACATTGTTTTGATGTAAAAAAAAAAACATTGACCATATAATTTGCACTTTCATTACACCATACTTTCATCTTCACTGGCAATAACAAGTTTTGGGCTACACATAAATTATATGTTATGACAAATTATCTGTTCACACATTTTGCTTGAGATTTTTACATTTCATTTGATCTATTTTTTTACATTCTGTGAACTGATTGTGAATATTCCTTTATAACAGAAGCAGTCAGAAAGGACTTTGGAGCAAATGTCTGTAGAAATTGTTTGAGTGCTAACCTTTGCCTGACGCCAGGGTCGGTGCGGAGACCTTTTTTCTTTGAATGCTCTGACCTTTCCTCGGTTTAGAGGCCTTTAGGACCATTGACCAAGGACGGACGATGGGGTAGAATGTTCTATTCCATTATATAACTATGGTGACATTTTAGAACCACACTTATTTCTAGAAGCCCATGTCCGGACGTGCCAAAAGTAGAATGTCTGTGCCCTAATGTGCTTGTTCTTGGGTGTGTTAAGGTGAAGTTAGTCATATATCCTAATGCCATAGAAGATCTGTGTAGATTAAATAGCATCCTAAGACTGTGTGATGGTTTTCTCCAACTACTTTTTGGTAGAATAAATTCCGAGTATTAAAAACAAATACTTGCAACTATATTTGGGTTCTTTGCTTTACTTTTTAACGTTGCAAAACTGTTTCATAAAAGTAACAGAACACATGATGCTGTGTGTTATCTTAAATAACGTCATGGCTGTGATTTGGTTGCAAGGAATTGAAACAACTGGTGCAGATAACTTACGTTTTGCATTCAGGCTTTTTAATTGATTTTTTCTACTGAAACTACTTAAATTATTAAAAGGTACAAATATGCCTCTTTTCCTGAGAAAATGAATGTATAACTCATTTTATTGTCTGTATCTTGGGGAACTAAAATTTTCAAAGATAGTACCATTTTCTTCTGACAGCGTGGACGACACAAAGGGGAAAGCTCGGGTCATCAATAGGTCTTCAGAGAAAACATATGACTTCTAGGATAACCAAACCTCACATCTTCTAGACAGGGACAGTGAAGATGTCACCTAATCTCGCTTCTCCTTTGTCCGAGAAAAAAGAGGGAGAAGCCTCTCCACTCCTCAGATTGATTCTCTGGCATTACTGGTATTTCCGCTGGGTAGTGTGTTAGTAATGTGTGTGTCTGTGTGTGACCTCTTGGATCTAAACTGGGCCTGTCGGAGACTATTGTATTCAGAACTGTTATCATTGTATTGCAGTTTCCTCTGTTAGTGTATGCGTTCATATGTATGCATACACATGAAAACTCGTACTGTATGTTTTGAAAGAAACAGCCAGAGAACAGAGAGTGAAAGTGTTAAAGTGAGCACATTTGTGAGCATGTGACTGAAAGGCTTATATACAACTGAGTGTGAGGCGTGGGCACCCTCGGTTAAATGACTTTTAGTTTAGTTGATTTTCTTAGTGAAAGAAAAAACTGGGAAATTAATTTTATCATTTAATGATTGAAGATCATATTAATTTAATTTACATTTTATTAAACAATAATACCTTACAATAAGAAATTCCTGGGGTCGATTCCCAGCTGGATAGCCAAAGGTCCTTTCTGTGTGGAGTTTGCATGTTCTCCCCATGTCCGTGGGGGTTTCCCCCAGGTACTCTGTTTCCTCCCACAGTCCAAAGACATGCAGACCAGGTGAAATGCAGATACTAAATTGCCCCTAGTTGTGAGAGTTTGTGTGTATAAATGCCTGTAAATAAATGCCTCTGCCTGTTGCCCTATGACCACTGGGATGGGGTACAGCACCCCAATAACCCTGGTTTTCAGACTCAGAATCAGAATCAAAAAACGTTATTGATACCGGAGGAAATGGATATACAGTTCAGATAATGCATGGATTATTGTCACGTGTTAATACAAAACAGCACAGTAACACAATAGCACAGCACAATGTGAAATTCCTTCTCTGCATTTAACCCATTCACCAAGTGAAGCAGAAGGCAGCAATGAACACAACGAGCAATGTGTAGGTACAGTAACTTGCTCAAGGGCACCTCAGTGCTGCCTCACTTGCAGTCCTGGGATTCAAACCCACAACCTTCCAATCACAGAGGCTACTCTCTAACCACCAGGCCACCAGCTACTGTTGCCATGAAACTTTATAGCTGTGGATCATTTAAGAATCTACAGCTCTGTTCATTATTTTAGACACACCTAAATCATGTTTTTAGTGGTTGTGCACAAGCTTTTCCGTAGTAAAGAAATAAAAAGAGGAGGTTGCTTCCAAGTAATCCACTGAAAGATAATGTGGTGTTAATGCAGCAGTCATTTTTACAGTTGGGCTCTTTCTCTTATGCTTTAGAAAACAAACAATGTTTCCAGTTAGTTCACGTTATTAAACTGGCACAGGTTGTTAATTAGCATAGCTTTCTCTTCTGTTTTTGCACCTTAGCAATACCATTCCTTAAAATGCATATCCATGAGGTCAGGCATACAAAATGCATGAAAAATTTAGGACACTGGCTCTTTAAAACACCAAACTTGGTGTTAGAATTTTGTAATTAGAACTATTTAGTTTTAGAACTTATTTTTGAGTTTGCCATTGTGGGTTTAGGCCAGAAGAGCATGGCATATCTGAGACAGATTGTGTGGATTGAGAATCTGAACACAAAGATTTTGTTAAATAAAAACTCAAAAAACTTGCTGAAAAAATCCACAAATCATAAAAATTACAATTACAGTTACTGGGGCAGCTGGTGGCCAAGTGGTTAGAGAGGTTGTGGGTTTGAATCCCAAAACTGCTAGTGGCACCTCTGAGGTACCCTTGAGCAAGGTACTATCCCCACACACTGCTCCCTGCGTGCTGTGTTCCTGGCTGCCCCCCGCTTCACTTGGTGAATAGATTAAATGCCGAGGAAGAATTTTGTGGTGTTCACACTGTGTGCTGTGGTGTGTTCACGTATGACAAATAGTCACTTTAAACTTACAAATACACTTGATTGAAGAATTCATGAAAGTGTTCTGAAAAAATACATAAATAAATAATTACTGGAAGTACTGCCCAACTGACTTCTATCATAACTGTGTTCTGAGTCAGTGTTTTCGATTTCTCATTATGAGGAGATACATGTACTGAAATGACTGCTTGTGGTAATGCAGCATAATACAGTACAATACAGATGCAATAGACAGAGATTAGGCTTAAAACAGACTGGAGTATTCCTTAAAATGGTTACTGGGGCAGACCTTATAGAGAGGGAAATCAACTATGGATTAGAGGAAGAGAAAAAGAAGAAAAGAATGAATGAATTAGACACAGAGGGACTCTGTTCCCACCTGAGAATTCCCCTCTCCCCAGACTGAGCTCATGTCTCTGTCTGGCACACAATACACCCACCAGCTGCACTCTCTGCCCCACCAATAGGGGGTGCACTTGTGCTCTCTGGCATTTGCGTGACTAATCTCCTCCTTTCTTTCCCCCACCCACCCCCTTTTCCTTTAGTCTTCTATCTCTCTCTCTCTTTTTCTAGCTCTCTTTTCTACTTCGCTCTCAGTCGTCTGTATGGACAAAAGAGACAGAGACACTGTGTGGGTGGAGCGATGGGGCTGTTGCTATTGGCAACCTGGATACCAACACAGGGATGACCTGGAGAGGTCCTTCTGTCTTGTAGAATAAATGGAGGCATTGAGAAAGAGAGAGAAAGAGAGAGAGAGAGAGAGAGAGAGAGAGAGAGAGAGAGAGAGAGAAAGCAAGAGAAAGTCATGTTTATTGCTAACACATCAGAAGAACTGCATGAACTGGAGCCCACTGTATGTTAGAAGCCCTATCTGACCTCTATGAGTGAAATTATACTGGACTGTTCTTAAGCTTGCATATGCAGTCTCCAGTCTCCCCTGTCCAGAAAACACAAAACTGAATTGAACTACAGTATGAAGTTATATGAAAAATGTACTCTCAGCTTGAAATCCTGATATTTTGCCAGAATTTCACTAACAAAGCCTTTAAACTGTAACAGTGTTGTCAAGCTTAAAATTCAGGACATAATCACCTTAACTTTAACTGTAATGTTTGGGTATTTAGCCTTTTCTGACAAGCTTCTGTAATTTGAACTTCCACAAACAGCATTATATCAGGATTCTCATCATATCTCAAAAGATTTGATGTCCTCTGTATAAAAACCCAACAGTTCCTTCATTTTTAAATCCCTCTAAATTCCATGTAGACCGCCTGGAGCACCTCCAGATGTTTTAAATATAATAATGATTTTAACTTTCCAGGTTATTTCCTGACTTTTGTTCACAGATGGGCTGGATAATTTTCCAGGAATTGCAACCTAGTCTCATCCTTGTTGACTGCCTCATTATTAAGCAAAGCAAAACAAGTATATAGCACAGTTTATACACAATGGCAATGTAAAGTGCTTTACATAAACTGAAAAGAATATCAGAAAGAAGCTGAAGATGCGTGTATAAAATATGCATCCACCCATCACCTGACATGCTTATCCTAAGTGGTGTCGTAGAGGGTGCTGGAGCCTATTCCAGCACTGAAAGGCAGAAAAACACCCATCCCAGGGCAGACAAACACCTTTTCCACCTAAGAGAAAAGTTAGCATCTCCAGTTCACCTAACATGAATGTCTTCAGACTGCGGGAGGAAACAGAGCGCCCAGTATAAATGGTGAGCCACTGCACCAACCATTGTACCATCATGCTAGTTAGTATTAAAATAAATACTTTTTGGTGTTTTTTCCAGCACCCTTAGTGAAGAAGATAACCACCTGTATGTTAATCTGAGCAGTACTGCAGCCTTTTAAGGTTGAAGTCATCCTGAAATCAAAACTGACCTTTGTTGCTTGCATGAATAATCATAGCATTCCATTTAAAAAGACAAAATTATTGTTTCCAATAATCTCTCCTCAAATTTGAATGACTTCTGGTTTCCATAACATTGATCGTATCACTGGCCATGAGCAGGGCAAAATAATAATAATCAGTGATGTCTTGTTTCACCTCCCCCTCTGACAACACTTAATAATCACAGAGAGCCTGTCCAATACTATGTTTCAATATTAAATGATTTTTTATTCACATTAACTTCTGCGTCTAGAGTCTGCTGCTTCTGTAGAATTGTATCTGTTACCAACCACTGAGAACAAGTATAAGCACAAGCTTACTTAGAAATATTGTACTTCAAAGGCCTATAATATGTTTGTACTACAAGCTGCACTGTGGCAGAGTATGGAGAAAAATTTGCATGTACCTCTGACAAACTCACACAAGCCATCAAAGCTATCCTCCTATTGTTCCCTAGCATGGAGGAAATCAGCGTGATCTGTTATTGTTGGATGACAGGGAGAGAAAGAGACGCATGAAGAGAAAAGTAACAGAAATAAAGGAGAGACAGGAAAAAGGGAGAAGAGAGTGAAGAAGGAAGGAGATCTGAATTGTGTTATAGATATATATGAATTATAGGATAGAGGAAGAAACAGACAAACTTGTGTTGTGGTGTAGTGTAGTGGCCCGTTCCACTGATGAGTCATTATTACCTGTCATTAATTGCTGGCATCAGTAACAGAGTGGCACAGGAAAGCACCTGGAGGCCCAGAATCAAGGAAACAGCATGTAGAGCAGGAAGCTGCAATGGAGGGGGAGATGGGAAAAGCAGGAGATTGTGTGTGTTGGTGCGGAAGAGGTGGAGCAGGGCGGGTTCACCTAGTTAGAGCATTAGAGAATATTTTAGAATGAACTCCTGATAAAAGTTTTAACCATAGTGTTGTTACTAGAGATTTGTAGTTCCAGCAGTCATAAAAGTTCCACATCTATCTATCTATCTATCTATCTATCTATCTATCTATCTATCTATCTATCACAATTTGATATTGGTAGTTTTGTACTCTCTCTACTGGTTTCTTTATTATGTTCACACAGTGTAGACTGGTGCCATTAAATAATGCAAAAATTTTTAATATGGCTGCAAAAATATGTAACTACCCCTACCCTTTCCTGTGTTTTAGCTATAAAGTCAGGTCATTTTTGTACTAAAAGTGTGAGAGTTTTTATACACTTTTATACATATACACACTTTGATACTTTTGGCATCTATTTATACTTTTATATCTGTTTGCTTTCAACTAAATGACATCTTATTGCAGAGTAAAAACCAGACTATCACCAATACTGTTTATACATTTTGTTCAGTTCAGTCACAGGAAGCTATAACTTATATGTCCAGCGTGCATGACATCACTGCAGCGTAGTGAAGAGAGCTACTGCATTTCTGGTCTGGAGCGGTCTCTGAAGCGCAGGTCTTTTGTCCTCCCTTCCACTGCTGTCAGTGGGCTAAACTAGGCCAGTCAAGGCCTTTCTGCCTACCCTGAGAATAACAGACAGCTCACATTGTTCCTGCACACAATCTGCTTTGTGTTTGTGTCTCAAGAAAACAGCAGAGCAGTGGCCAGAGACACAACAGGGAAAAAACTCAAAAAGAACCTAATTCCATTTACTACTGGGGTGAGGGGTCCCTTCGGCCCCAGCACCTCACAAACGGAAATATAGCTTTCCGCCGGCTTTCTATGCATTTTACGAGATATGTTCTCTTTTAACTTGTACATCCCTTATATTCCATAAGCACACATGCAGACTTCCACTTGGGAATGAATGTTGGTGTGTGTGTTTGTACTGATCAAAAAGTAACACAAAGCACAGTACACTCTTCTGACTCTGTAATGTATATTTGTACCTAATACTATGAATCAGGCCTGTGAGTACAAATATAAAAAATAGTAACTGGCATGATTTGAATGTGAATTTCATTTTTCTGCACTGATAAAGCCTATAACAACACAGTTTTATCATACAATTTACTTACTTAGTAAACTAAAGTGGCCCCTAAAGTCATACGTGAACACACCACAGCACAAAGTGTGAACAATGTGAAATTCTTTCTCTGCATTTAATCCATTTACCAATTGAAGTATGCGTGTCTGGGGAGCAGTGCATGGGGACGTTACCTTGCTCAAAATTATGTCAGTGGTGCTGCTGGCAGTCCTGGGATTCAAACCCACAGCCTTCCAATTGCAGGGGCAACTCCCTAACCACCAGGCCACCAGCTGTACCAGTAAGTTAACATAAAAATCTGTTCTTCTTCTGTCTGTCAAAACGTTGAGTCGTCTTTGCAGCACTGTCAGTCTTCAGTCAGAATGAACGGGACAGGCCAGTGACAAAGTGGGACAGGTCAGAGGAAGCTGCTGTGTAAACAGGAAGAACAACGTGAGGGGCGGGATGTGACGTGGCGGGAAGAGGAAAGAGGAATAAATGGTGAACACACCTGTGCCTCTCATGCTGCAGTGGAGCTCCTTCTCTCTCCCTCTGATCTGACTTTTTCTCTCTCCTGTCTTCAGTTTCACTCTTGAAGTCTCATTATGCTTCTGATATGTTAAAGGAATAGTTCAGCAAAAAAATAAAATGCTTGGTATCTGACATTTGCTTCTTCATAGTAGTGAACTGGAGCTATGAACTAAAGGTATGAAAGTTAATGTATACCAATTAGCACTGATCAAACTGCAGGCCTCAATCTTCACACATCTGCTTCATAGCTTCAGTGCTCCTAATAAAAAAGCAAGTCACATCTCAGATGATCATCTACATCTGAGGTAAGGACGAAATAATGTAAAACTGATTTTTTATCACTGAAATATCACTTTGAAGGAGGTGCACTTACATTTCTGCATGCGTGGCCACTGTGCATGTCTTGGTTACAAGTAGGGAACACTTAAGGAGGTGTGCTGAGGTCATGTGTTTCCTGGCAGAGGAGTAAGTGCGCAGGAATCAGCTCGTGAAGATATTAATACCATACGGTGTGGAAGTCCCCCTCCCTCTCACACAATCACACGCAATGCAACACAATACACAGAGGATGTAGATCACCGAGAGGCTTACAGTAACAGTGGCAGTTAGCGACTGACTGAAATAAAGCTACGCTGATTTGTGGGGTGAATTTGTTCTTGAAGACAATTCCTTGTAGAATTCGAAGGGCCAACCATTTCCTTCATCTTCATAGCAAAGGAAGTAACATGGTGCAAATTACAGAATGTGCTTTTAACCACTTTATGCTTGCAGTATTAGAAACATGAAAAAAAGCATGTGACGAATTTAAAAGGTTCAACATTTGTTTTGCCCATAAATCTATAAAACACCTTGTACAACTGTATTATTTTGTATGTGAATCTTTGACACTTTGTTTAATTTACATATAAAAAAGAATAAATAGGTATCCAATATGATAACTTTAGATACCAATGGGCTTACAAGTGCCCAAAGATAGACTCTAGAGACTCAATTTAATCCATTGAGAAAGAGAACAAATAGCACATTGAGCAATGAACAAAAAATACTTTTGCGCTCGCTCTGATAAAGTGCTTAACAGTCAAACCATGTGTCCATGATATAGTCCAGACTGTTGTGAACAGAAATACAATGGATTGAAGAAATAGCTAGAAATGGCGTCTATTGTGGCAGCTGATTGTCGAGATTTTAGCCACTTCACAATTAAGGGAAATGCACAAGAGTATACAAGAATTAGACCAATCTACATGCTAGATACTACTGGAAATGGAGGATTTAAGACAAAAACCATTGTCAAAAATTTGACCCAATATGGTTGGGAAAAATCAGGATACAAAAATGCCCTGTAAAAACAAGCCAACAATTAACTATATAATTACTCTCTCAGTCAGATATAGACACTATAATAGAGTATTACAATAGAGACTGTAGACTATAATGAAGTATTATAAAGTTATTACTAAGGAGATCTGTGGTACAAATTTGGAATAACCTGTCTGGTGACACTTTGGGGTCAATGATCTTCTGTAACTGGCTGATTCTGAACTCATACTAATGTACTAGTGTGTGTCTTGGCGCAGTGTTATTCTTTGTTACTGAGCATCACAGATGACGTGCAACACTGATATGTACATTCAGGTTATATTTCATTCCAGGCTATGTGTTGGGATTTAGCACAGATACTTTATCCCTTTATCCTCTATGAACTGGTTGGTTAATTTACTTACAAATTACATTACAGAACAACTTCTAGATCCAGCATGAAAAGTGCCTCTGATTGAGAAAAAGGGTAAGGCAGCTCTGGGCACCACAGAAAGAATGAATGTTTGGCTGTGTAACAGCTTTCACTATGTTCTACAGACTCCCTATCAAGCATATTTCAGAGTACACCTCCCACAGAGGGAGTATGAGTTTTATGGTCTTATGATAGAGAATCTGCTGCAAACAGGACCCTGTAGTTTTACATTTTAGTCTGTACAACTTTCAGTACAGACTAATGACAGATTTCAATACAGATAATTAAATGTGATGAGCAAATAGTTCATCACACTGATAAAACATTGAAAAAAATGATGTACATACTTGAATCAAGTCAAGTTAAATGCACCACCACTTTTCTCAGCGCAGTTTTTGAAATATGAGTTAAATTAAATGTTATATTGCAAAATAGTCTCACAATGACAGGGCCGGTTTCATGGACACTGGTTATGTCTACTCTCATAACAATGAAGGCTCTATATCCTCAAAAAGGTTATTTGACTTTAGCTAACAATAGTTAAAACCTTTTTGGTGCTACAAAGAATTATTATATAAAAGATTCGTAAAAACTAGGGTTGTCAAATTAACACCATCAAATTTCGATCAATTAATCACAGAAAAAATAACGCGTTAAATATTAATGCTGATTAAACACCACGTGACTTTAACTCGGTCCGGTGTTCTGTTGAAACATGCTACTCATCAAGACGTGCTACTGTGCTATTCTGCGCATGTGCACTTCTTGGGATTAAGTGCCACGCCCATAAATCTGTGCTACCCTGCACAGGAGACACTGGCAGCTCTATAAACTTCAAGGGGGCATTTTTCCACAGGTTAGCATGAATCGATAGACTCTGCTGTCGATTTGCGCCATGGTAGCATTTTTCGACATGGCAGCACACATCGCCTGAACACCCTGCTTCACGGTAGCATTTCTCAGTATGTCTCTGTACAAACTGGCTCTGTGCACATCTAAAGATCTATCTATCTATCTAGGCTCTTCTCATTTAAATAAAATATATTTTTTCTTGGACTATGCATATTATTTGCCTATTTCTAATCATTATCAGTGCTAAACTGACTGTATAAACTGTAAAAGCTTCAAAGTAGCATTTTTCGATAGGGTAGCATGAATCTATAGACTCTGCTGTCAATTTGTGCTATGGCAGCATTTTTTGACACGGCAGCATAATTCATCAGGACACCTGTGCTTGTGTGTACATTGTCTTAAAGTACACCTTATAGATGGACAGTTCTATCATTGATTTTCCCTCACCATATTAAGTCAAATTTTGATTGCTGTGACCATTACTGCACATGAACAGTTTAAAAATACTTATTATATAAAAGACACGTTGAAAGTCTGTAATGTTGATTATTCATTCACTCATATACCAAAATACTTTAAAGTTTTAAAAATACTTTTACAGCAAAAATGTGTGTGATTAATTTAGATTAATCAGAGAGCTTGTAATTAATTAGATTTTTTTTATCGCATGACACCCCAAGTGAAAACATGTACATCAGGTTTTCGGTCTTGGAGAAAAAGCATTTAGGCAAAGAACTATTTAAGCGTTAGGTTGTCATGGTTTTATATATACTGCTCAAAAAATTAAAGGGAACACTTAAACAATAGCATGACTGTTTAAGTGTACCCTTTAATATTTTGAGCAGTATATAATCGTTGTCTTTACAATAGAACCCTTGATTAATCATTTTACTTAAAGGTAAAGTCTTGGGCTAAACTGCAAACTACAAAACTCAATTTATTTCAAGCTTAATCTGGGTTTGGGACATTGACCCATAGACGTTTATATGAGGCTCTTTCAAAATGCACAACTTGACCTCATGGTGTCCAAAGTGAGGCTTGAGGGCCAGAGTTATCCTGTGAGGACATTTGATTCAACCCACCAGAAAGTGACCCTACTCACACCCCCTCAGGCACTGTCTATTTTTTTAGTAACAAAATACAATGTAATGCTATAAACACGTATTATAAGCCCTATTTGATAGCTATGTCCTTTATTTGTTTTTTGGGCCCTTGGACCAGCAAACACAACACCTAAAACACTTAGTCTTTTATTAAAATCATTCATTAGCAAAAGAAGAATTAAAATCTTCTAAATCAATTTGGTTTCTTGTCTTTCTGCTTTTTTCTCTACTGAAGACAGCACATTCCAGCAATATCTCATTTCTTTTTTTCACCCTCTCACTCTCTCTTCTCACACAGTTTTTCTATGGGAATTTGTTGACAAGGCCCCTGCTGAAACCTGACCTCAAAGATGGTCAAGCACTCTTATGACCCAATTAACCCTCTCTCCACACAAACACACACACACACACACACACTCACACACACACACACACACACACACAATATTAGACACTTCATCTAGAGCCTCTGTTTAGTATTTGGCTTCAACTACACATTTTTAACCCTCAGTGAAAGCATGTGACAGATGCTATGCACATTCTGCCAACAATAATTTCTCTCCAGAGCCTTCAAGCATGTAGCTGCATTTTAAAAGTCTTCTGATCACTGGCAAATAGTTTGGCGCTCAGCCTCAACAATAACATACCTCTCTGTTTTAAACCTGTCAGAAATGACACGCTGATATGAAGTACTGCATTGTGTTTTCCAGTCACCTGCAAAAGGCACTTGACTAGTGACCATCTTTGAAACCTACTGCGTAAAACATAAAAAAGCTTCCTAATTATTATGAAAAGAAGAGAGGATTGGAAAAGTTGTACAAAGCTGTAGCAGGTTGGCATTTGCAGTGTTCAGAAATATGAGTCAGAGAGGCTCTGAAATCATTTTTCATTTCATATCGAGATAAAGCCACATTCTTTCAAGTAAAGCAATCTGAGCTGCATTTGCAGTGGTGATGGGCAGGACATGCGGTGAGTGAGACACGACTCTGTTCTCGCCCACTTCACTTAATGCCATTAACACGTGCTGCTGGAAACCTATACCCACAACTAATGCAGGGCAGACAGATAAATATGAGCATGCACATGCATGCACGCACACACACACACACACACACACACATACACGCACACACACACACACACACACACACATGAATTTAGGTCACTCAAATTATATGTCCTATAATAAAGAATAGATTGTGGTGCATTTATCTATTTAAATAACCTACAATAAACAAAAAAAAGAAGACAGATCTACACACAAGCAGCACATGCACACACACACACACACACACACACACATTTAGGCCTCTTCAATTTTTAACAGTTTGGGTTAACACATGAGCAGCATGCCCCCAACCCCAGAGCTGAAATAAAACCGGTCCCACTGACAAAAACCCAGTGAAAAAAAATAAGTGCCTGTATGGCAACCATCCCCCACGCTATACTCTGAAAGGATGCCCTCCAAATGCCTAGTTTTGATTACTGACAGGGTTATTTCAAGAAAAGAAGCAGAGAGACATTTTAGTAACAGTGTGTTAGGAACTTTACAGTTATTTTGTTTGTTCATTTTTTCTATTGTTCTATACTGCATTGAAATTAAAACCCCAAATCTTCTCACAAAATAAACTATACTAAATCTACCTACATAAATAAACTTTGTATGTTCATAAAAGTGAGAGATACATTACATGCTTCTGTGATCATTCAGCAAAATGAAATTTGCTACAAGACAAACAGAAAAGAAAAAATGTACACATTCACTTAAATATCACTGAGCTTCTTTCATCAGTGTGTGGGTCTCTGTGTGTGTATATGTGTGCACAAGTGTATTTGGCCAGCAGGGTGGGAGGCGTTTCATTGCGAGGGGACTTTCCCAGCAAAACACACACACACACACACACACACACACACACACACACACACACACACATACAAACACACAGATCGAAGATCAAAGTTTCCACTCTTACTGCTGTTCTACTGAGACACCTGTGAGTGCAAAAGCTACATCAAATACTGCTGTCATTAATCATAGCACTGTATATCTGACAGCTTAACAGCTTCACAAGCACACACACACACACACACACACACACACAAAAGCATGTACTTATTTGTTTTTATACAATGTCTGAAAAAGGATTCATACCTGATATATGTATGAGGAAGTCTGCTGTTCAGCTGGAAAACTCTTTTGTGCTTTATGTGATTA
>JBBPCX010000028.1:9522963-9548050 GCA_037974365.1 Hydrocynus forskahlii | reverse complement strand
CACACACACACACAGACACATACATACACACACACACACACATGCACACACACATATATGCACACACACACACACATACACACTCACACACAGAGCAAGGCACAATTCACTGTAATCACAACTAATATATGGATTTCTCAAGCGACAGAGAGGTTTCTTACAGTAAAACATTATTGTACTGTTGCTCTTATGTCTTTTTTGCACTGTCCTGCCTGCACTTGTGTTCTTTTGTTGCACTGTGGTCCTGGAGGAATGTTGTCTCATTTTACTGTGTACTGTGTATATGGTTGAAATGACAATAAACACCTACTTGACTTGACACGACACTACATGACCGATGCGGTTGAAATAAAAAAAACAGCATGAAGCACACAGAAATGAATAAACCGATTTGCGGAAAGAGGTTGTTGCTGAATGGAACTGATATTGCTTTGTTAAGGAAGTGCCAAGGATTTGCATTGGCAACAGCTTTGTAGAAAAGGTACAGTAATAATAATTATTATTATTATCAATTTTATTATTATTATTATTTATCCCAGCTGAAACACGATACACTCCAACTATGGCTAAGAAACCAAATACTGAACAATGAAAGGGGTGAAACCATACACCCCTAATTTATATAAGTACCTTCATGCAGCCCAAAATTTGACCTCAGTAACCATAAAGAAATAGATTTGAAACATTGTGCATAAAACCCATTCTCTGGTTTCCATGCAAGAACATTTCTGACCTGAAAATACACACACACACACACACACACACACACACACATCTCTCATATGACTGTCCATACCATTCATTTTGGAGAGATCTCTATGCACTGTTGAGTATGAGCGGCCATTCTGAAATATTTGTGATATTTTAAGAGACCCAGTGAGGGTCAAAATGTTCTTGGCTCTAACATTCCATGGCGTGATTGAGTCAGATTTCATGCATTTCCCAGCTTAAATCCAAATACAGATTTAAGGCAAGTAGCCCAAACAAAATTCCGACATATAATTAAGATGTAAAAGAACCAAATTTATGAAATGATTACTCCTTTGTGGTGTGGTTATTAAACAAGAACATTAAAACTTCAAGCCATGTTTGGTTTGTTTATGGCTTATTCCCACCAGTGTCAGCTTGGAAAAGAGGTCAGCTGGACACCAGACTGGGGAGTAAATAGCCTGGAGGAGAGACAAAGATACAGAGAGAGAGAGAGAGAGAGAGAGAGAGAGAGAGAGAGAGAGAGAATCAATATTCCTCTTCAGTGGCTTGGCTTCTGTCTAAGTTTCTAATTGAGTTGTTTGTTTAGATGATTCACTTCCAGCCTCAGATTTCAGTCACAGATGAAATAGATATGACTGGGTGCAACTTAATCCCTATCTGCTGCATATATAATGTGTAGTCAGATACCACATATAGTCATTTTAGCACCTTTCCATCTTAAAAAAGAAGAGAATACCTGCTGCATAGTTTCTGAATTCATAAGCAAACATTGAAATGCAACATACTGTAAAGAACACTTTAATTTTTTCATTCAGATGTTTTTTTCAGAGGAACTAATAAAGGCCCTGGTTGATCACACATGGACACTAAAAAGTAGAGAGTAGCCAACACCGAGGTACACCAGGATTTAAAAGCTTAATAAAACCTCTAATACATCAAACTTATTATCCATGGCAGCTGACAGTATAATCCACGCCCAGTATAATCCACAGATAGAGACTGGGCTGAAAAACTGCGAAGTATTCCTTTAAACTATGAACCAAACTGTGCCAATCTTCTGTACAGTGATTTTTTCTTCGTCTTGGAATATGGATATTTTTCAGGGAGGCTACCAGTGTTTGAATGTGGAAAGACTTACACACATAAATACCTAAATGACACCACTTCATTGTGTGTGATGAGGAAGTCTGCTGTTCAGCTGGAAAACTCTTTTGTGCTTTATGTGATTCTCATAACACAACTAAGTCAACCGTATCCAAACAGAGGCAAAAACAATGCTATAGTCAAGACAACCTTGAGCTGATTAATACAAAGGAGTCTCTTAATCACATTATGGAAGTGATGACTGGACATTTCAGCTCGCAGAGTCCAAAGGTCCAACAGACCTTTGACGACAAAGATATGGTGGTCAGATGAATGAGCAGTGGTCATAATGGTCATAATACAGGAATTTATCAGGCTCTTTTTCAGCCCCTTGGCTTGGCATGGACACTGTGAATCTATCAATGCTGCACTCTGTGTGCCATGAGTCTAAATTTCACACACACACACACACAGAAAGACATAGAGAGAGAGAGAGAGAGAGCGAGAGACAGAAAGAGAGAGAGAGAGAGAGAGAGAGAGAGAGCTGTTGTTTGTCATTTATATGAGAATTGGTGAATTCCAACCAAGCCTTCCATACAAGATAAAATATAATAATAGACAGTATGTCCTTAGAGAACTAAGGGAACTTGGGCTGGTATACCAGCTGGCTTCTGAATGAAATAAAATGCTGGGGACCCCTTTAATTAACTGAGACAGGACTAAAAACAAGGAGGAGATGTGGTGGTGAAGTGTGAAAACTTGGTCGCAGGAATCACAAGGTAGAGACAGAAATCTATACGATGTGAGACAAGAGATTTAGGGGTGGTCCTTCTTCCAGCCTCTCAGTTTCAGAACCTCACTAATCAGAGTATAACGAATCCATTTTTGAATGAAGAAGTTGATGAAATGAGCTGGGAATTAAAACTTCCCCATGTGTAAATGAATCACTTTGTTCCAAATCATAAAAATGTACAGATCTGATTAATAATCAAATCTTTTTGAAAAAGACAGCTTCACTGGGACCATAGTAACCTAGTAAGGAACTCAACATTTCGTTGACTTTGTCATGAAAAAAAAAAAGGGTTCAGCAGTTAAATAATTCCAGTGGCTAACCCATTAGTCTCTTGAGACAAGCAGCAAGAGCCAAGTAATTAGACTTAGTAAAAGAAAAGTAACAAAAGAAACAGGTTCTGCTTGAGATGAATTGACTAAAAAATAATTTCATTAAATTTAGTGTTCTGAATTCAGACAATAACTGTTGGTCAAATGGCTGTTTTTTCTTTGGTAGCAGCAGTTGTTGGTCGGTCCGCTCCGTCAGACCATTAGTCTGGGGGTGATAACCTGACGAGAGACTGCTGGTGGAGCTGATCAGATGGCAGAAGGCCTTCCAGAACCTGCCAGTGAACTGAGGCCTTCTGTCCGATGATGTCATTAGGGACCCCATGCAGGAGGACTGTGCTCTAGGACTAACTCTGCGGTGGTCTTAGCAGTGGGGAGTCCGAAAAGGGCCAAGCAGTCGACAGTGGTAAGTATGGTATCTTTTCCACCTGACTCCGGCAGGCTGGTGATGAAGTCCATCGCGATGTGCGACCACGGCCGAAGAGAAACAGGAAGCAGTTGGAGAGTCCTACTCCCACATCGGAGGCATCAACTTCCACAATGAATGGCGTCTGGGTGAAGAAGGATGGGTGCCGCGGTGTATAGGTGGCAAAGGTGATGGAAGGCTTGGATGGCATCGTGGTGAGGGAGAACCGGTTCTTTGAGGGTTCAGTGAGGGCAGTAAGAGGTGCCGCAACCGAACTGAAGTCCCGGTTGAAGCTGCTTAAGCATTTTGGGTAGGGGCCAATCATGCACAGCATTCAGCTTCTGGGGATCCATGGCCACACCCTTGTCGGGGATGACAAACCCCAGGAATGTTGTGGCGCGCTGATGGAAAGCGGATCATCAGAACCTCATTTGGTACAAGATGGTGCAAGATGGTCAAATTGGCATTCTCTAGATATTTCATTCTAGATATCAATGGATTCATTGACAGCTGTTTTAATTTCTTGTTTTAAAGAATAGATAGATAGACAGATAGATAGATGGATAGCGAGAGACAGACAGACAGACAGACAGACAGATGTCTATGTGTGCATGTGTGACCTAGCTTGAACTTATAGCCTGACTAATGGTCCCAGTCCACCCCTTAATCAGGAATATAATAACTCTAAGCCAAAAAATTGAGCTTCTATTTGGAATGAACTTTCCGATCATTGATTTCTCCACAGAGCCACTAATAGTTGTGCAAATGGGTCATATGATGCTGATGTGCTTATATGTTGGTGATTCAGGATGTGGGTTGCAACTCTGAAGACACTGCAGAGTGGTTTGACACATAATGTTGCATGAATTCAAAATGGCATCGCATTTCTGGCCTTTGAGTAAATTATGGATGTATAGCTTGGCCTCTGGCTCAGTTTCCTGCACTAGTAACTTCAGATTATCAACAATGGCAGTCTTCTTCATTCATCATCCTGTGAGCTCAACTGCACTGTCACCACTGTACAACTTCTGTGGTAGTTGGGCTGGTTATATCATTAGGGCTGGAGACGTTTGTATGGATATGGTAATCCTAAAATAACCTTGTATTTAACCATAGTGTTATCTCTGATCCTTATCTGTTGATTTGCAAAAATATGCAAGACATCCACATATCTAAGACATCCACATATCTAGAAAGCTTTCATTTTTTTGTGAATCCCAACATCTAAAAATCTAAATTGTATTAACTAGATCAAATGTAGTGTACACATTAAAACCACTAACATGCGAAGTAAATAACACTGATTATCTGCCAAATGGGTGAAATATATTAGACAGCAAGTGAACAGTTAGTCCTTTAGCAGAAATTGCTAAAATGTATTGCTAGCATACAGGGGCGGACTGGGAAAAAAAAAAAAACGGCCCTGGCATTTGGGGGTAGAATGGCCCACCAAATACAATTATGCACACCACCCATCTATGCGCTCCCATGAATGTTTACACCAACAATGTATTTAATAAAAGTAGTATTCAACAAAGTAGCAATCAATAAATTGTGGACTTACCCAGTCAAAAACGGTGCGGCTGAATCATTTATCAAATATTTGGGAAAAAAAGAGGGCATTATGTATGTGTGCGCCTATGACACACACACACACACACAGGGAAAGAGAGGGAGAGAGAGGGAGAGAGAGAGAGAGAGAGAGAGAGAGAGAGAGAGAGAGAGAGGGAGAGAGAGACAGATTTTAAAAAGTGTGGTTGTCTTTCATGCCTGTGTATTGTTCTTAAATACCTACAGAAAACCAGCATCTAAAACCATGCCCCAAAAGTTGCCTTCTACTCACCCCACAACCAGTAATAGATCAATTAACTGCTGTCTCCCTGTTAACACCTTCTTAATGTTGATGAATGTTCTCACTTTCAATGAGTGGATTTAGTTCAGCATGAAAGACATATAAATAGCCATTCTCTTAGCGGTACGCTGATGATATTATTATTACTTATTTCACCCACATTCATAAATGTAACAAGACAAACTAGCGCGGAAGACTATGGTGTGTTATCACCATAACTTTGCCAACAGCTAGTAATTTTGGCACATTTGGCAGCGTCTGCCTGAAGTGGAAATTTGTCATTCTCTCTCATTCTCTCTGCACTCCCTTTACGTTTTCTTTCTTCCATCTCATCCACTGACACACTGGCACAGAGCCAAAAGGGGGGGGGGTTAAAGAAAGGATTGGGCCAGCCCCGTGTCAGTAAAGAAAAGAACCAATGGGGTGCAGATGAGTGTTTCATGGGCTGGTGGTCATAAAATAAACTCCTGTGCTGACTTTTTTAGCGAAAGCATTACACAGGCACAGGTACCAACGTGAAAGGGGGTGGTGTTTAAAAAGTTGATTGGGCCAGCCCAGGGTCAGTCAGACCAATAAATAAATAAATAAATGAATAAATAGACTGTGTCTGCCCAAATAGCACATCGGCCCACCAGGAAAATGTCCGATACACCAGATGGTCAGTCTGACCCTGATGGCGAATACCGACAGGTGTACACATCCCAGCTTGCTGTGTATGGGGCTGTGTAGCTGCAGACTAGTCAGAGTGCCCATGCTGACCCCTGTCCACCGCCAAAAGTGTCTTTAATGGGCATGTATGTATCAGAACTGGACCATGGAGTAATGGATGAAGGTGTCATGGTTTGAGGAACATGACAATAAGATAATGGTCTTGTCCCCCAAATTCCCCAAACGTCAATTTGACTGAACATCTGTGGGATGTGCTTAGCAAACTAGTTCAATCTATCTAGTAACTTACAGGACTTAAAGGATCTGTGAGAGAGAATGAGAAAGAGAAAGAGAGAGCGAGTGAGTGTATGAGAGAGAGAGAGAGATGTCATCATGAACAAGCGACTAAAGTGTATAGATGAATGGAACAGAGAGATGAATGGAAAAGGCAGTTAAGAAGAAAGCAGGGAGGTGGAGACAGAATAAGTAAGGGCCAGAGAATTAAAGAGAGAAGGAATGAGAGGGCAAGAGAGTGAGAGAGAAAGATGGAAAGTTTGAAAAGATGACAGAATTCTACAGTTTTGTGTTTTGGCAAAAGAACGGAGAGATAGTAAGATAGAGCAAGATGAAGAGAGAAAGATTGTGTGTAAGTGAAAAAGAAAGATGAGGAATTAGATGAGTTGTGAGGGATCTTGATGGCCCTGTTTGCACTTGACCTCTGTCCTTTTCTTCAATTGCTTGGATCATCTCTACACACACACACACACACACACACAGACACACACAGTGCCACAGACGGTGGTTGTCATGCTATCTGAGCACAGGGCTCCTTTGTCCATGGCTGTTTGCAGCTACCCACACATTTTCCTAATGGACTAACGGCATTATGACGGGATGAGACTGTCTGTGATCTGTAAAACTTTGCTGTGTGTTATGAACGTGTTGCTTTATAAATCATGAACAGTGATTCAACTGTATCATCATATTTCCTGTTTTGTCTTTCATTCATTAGCTTCCTATTATAAAACAAATAAATCTGATTGTAAAATCTGATTGGCTGAGACACATTTCAGACTGGTGTAAAAAACACAATATACACAATTATGATTGGACATGACAGTAGAAATCTATGTTTATGCACCAAGCTATTAATATCCATTTCAAACCATAATTATTAAGAGTTATGTTGCTTGGCAACCATAGCCTCCTGCTAACCAACTGCTTAGTGGAAGATGTTTATTGCAATTATCATTACATGTAAATGAATTGCTGAACATTGGCATATTTTCCATTATGCTGCAGTTTGGCAGTGTTTCATAAAAGCAGTCCCTCTACAACATCTTTTGACCTGTAACACAAGGTGTATAATATATATATTTGTTTTTAGTATCGTATTTGACTATTTCATAGTCTTTTTTAATACTTCATATAATAGTTATGAAGTATTCAGACTGCAGAGTAAGAAATCACACTTTTTGGGGCAGCTGCTGGCCCAGTGCATTCGGAAGGTCATGAGTTTGAACCCCAGGACTACCAGTGGCACCACTAAGGTACCCTGGAGCAAGGTACCGTCCCCATACGCTGCTCCCCGGGGGCTGCCCACTGCTTCAGTTGATGAATGGGTTAAATGCAGAGAAAGACTTTCACGTCGTTCACACTGTGTGCTGTGCTGTGTTCATGCATGACTATAAGGGGCCACTTTACTTTAACAGTGACAGCAGCTTGTAGCAAATGTCATGCCAGATGAAACTGTATCATAGTACATGCAACAAACACACATAAATTAGGGGTGGGTAACATGGCAACACATTACTTGAAGAAAATTTCACAAAACACAATGTGTCCATCGATCCATCCATTACCTGAACCACTTGTCCTTTACCAGGGTTGCAGGGGTGCTGGAACCTATCCCAGTGGTCATAGTGCAAAAGGCATAGAAACACCCTGGATATATCACCAGTCCGTCGCAGGGTAGACACACAGATAAACACAAACACACACACCTAGAGACAATTTAGCATCTATAGGTTACATAACCACTGTACCTGGAGGCTCCCCCCATGCAAACTCCACACAGAGTGGACTCTTGCCCGCCTGGCTGGGAATCAAACTCAGGACCTTCTTGGTGGGAAATAACAGCACTACCCACTAAACACAATGTCACAATATTTAGTTTTTCTAAAATCTGATTTGTTAAAAGAGATGTAAAATAATGATGCCTTATTTAAAAAACACCAAAACTAAAAATACAATCAGTTCATTCAACATTTTACACACTTGGATGCACTAAATTCACCTAAACAGGACTAATTATGCCCTCTTAGTAAGTGAAAGTGACCATTCTGTCATACGTGAACATATCACAGCACAGTGTGAACAATGTGAAATTCTTCCTCTGCATTTAAACCATTTACCAAGTGAAGCAGCGGGCAGCCAGGAACACAGCACCCGGGGAGCAGTGTGTGGAGACGATACCTTGCTCAACAGTACCTCAGAGGTGCCATTAGCAGTCTTGGGAACGGAACCTACGACTTCCTGATTGCCCTAAACATAGGCTACCACCTGCCCACATACCGCTGATCAATGTTGTTTACACACTGACGATAACATAGTATACTCAGAAAAACATAATGTCACATAATGCAAAGTAGTTTATCACAAAAAGGATAAATATCGTTCTTTTTTCCAGCCCTAACATGAATGCAAAGACTAACATAATCCATTCTGATTTTTAAGAATAGGCCTGTAATACATCCTAGCCGCTGTAGGCAGAGAACAATTATGCAGAAATTTGCAGCAATAAGTACTGACCACCTCATTAACATTAGGTCAATGGCTATTTTTTGAAATAGGCTATTGTGGTTAATTGTAAAGCTGCAAAGAGTATCTAGGTGGTAGATGTTCCTAATAAAATGGCAAGTGAGTCTAAGTGCAAGGTAATCAACCGTTCTATGAGCACATTTACTGCATATTCAGAAAGATGTTCTATGCCTCGGAATAATTTAGCATCTATACATATGCAAACCTTAATGACTTGCATAAATGTGTATAACGAAACAGCAGCATTGGTGCTTGCTTTCTTTCAGGCTACTGACTCAGTCGTTTGCATAGTTCACACAATTATTGTGCAAGAACAAAAGGTTATAATGTTTAAAAATAGTACTAAAGTCCTTTGCTATTCAAGCACACCTTTTGCTTCCCTCGCTTGAGGTAATGCCATTTTAGCCTTTCCGCAGCCTTTCTCAGCTACAGAGCATTAATTAGGCTCTTTATTAATATTTATGCAAAACTGTGACAATTTTTATTCACATTTTAAGCAGAGTTCATTCATCTTCCAGAGCAATGGGCTTAGGCAGTCATTGAAAAAAAAAATGTTTTACCACGAATGATTTTGTTACATTGCGGATGACATTTCCTTGAAATTGTCCTTCTTGATCAGTGCATCAAGAAGATAACACAGTAATTCATAGCTCTGGTGGCAGTTCTATTTCATGTGAATTTTAAAACACATACTTCTCAATTTTTTGTAATTTTTAGGTTTGCCTGAAACATAGCAAAAGCATGTTTTTTGCCCCAAAATTTGCCACAAAATGTTTTGCCCCAAAATTACCCCAAAACCTGCACACACATAACATGATCTGACAGTAGCTTTAAGGTAATCCATGTACATTTGGCAGTTACTAACAAACAAACAAACAAACAAATAAAATAAATAAATAAATAAGTATTGTTCTTATTGTCCTGGGGACATTTGGGGACATTCTGTCCTCACAAAGCGCTAAATACATGGCCACAGACACACACACACACACACACACACACACACACACACTCTCCCCAAATATGGATGAGGCGGCCCTGCCCTGAAGGGGCGGGAAAGATAAGGGGTCTCGAGCTCTGGCACTTCAGCAGAGGCGCTCGAGCTGAGCGTAATCAGACCGCTCGGTCCGCGCGCGCACGGCGATAAGCCTCCACGGAAAAGAAAGGGAAACGTCAAAACTTAGCCAGCTCCCCACAAGACCAACGAGAACAAGAAAAGACGCACAGGATAGAGATCCATCAGCTCCAGACCTGCCTGACACCTGCGGCGAGAAGTTCAGAGAACCTGGATGGAGCTGAAGCTGAGGACTCCTCATCCACATCCTGCGCGTAACGCTTCTTTGTTGTTCTAACCGATGCAGTACGAAGCAGTTTTCCACGTTTCTTATTGCTTTACTACATGTCACCGGGACCTGTGACATTTACTCGCAGGATTTTGTGTCTACAGGACTCTTTTTTTTTTAGTTTTACCGTCGGGTTGTGTGGCTGGAAACTCTGAAGGAAACTTGACACGCTCAAGCGGAGCTTTTGGCGCATCCAGCGACTTCAGCAGCGAGCAGGGTTCAGTCCTGACCTCAGATGGACCACTTTCTACTCAGAACAGAGACCCACTCGGCTGTGGAGGGCAATCTGAACGTTTACTTACTGGTCTGGAGCCTGTGCCTGTGCCGCTGATATTTCGGAGGGACCCGGGGTGTGTGAAGTGACTGTTTGCCTGACGCGCTCGGGACTCGTCTCGTGCGCCTCTTTAAATGCCCGCTGTCTCACGGAGGCTCGCGGAGGCTCGCGGCGGAGCAGCACCATGAGCGCGAGGACCTGGCTGCTGCTTGCGGCGCTGGCGGCGTGCGCGCTCTGCGGAACAGCGGAGGTAAGAACGAGGGACCACTTGGAACAGGTCCAGTCTGAACTTCAGTAAAAGTTCTCCAGAACAGTATTTCAATATCAATATTTCAGTATTCAGTATTTCAATATATGAAAATATCGCGATACTTTTAATGTGTGTAAGGATATATAGCTAAGAAATGGTATATAGCTAAAATAAGTATCGCAATACTGTAAGGCATTCCCATGATACACAAAATATATCACGTTATTTTGTTTTTCAGGAGTTTGATACGTTTAAACACGCAAGTTAAACAGTCCAGACCATTTTATGGGAAAAATCTGTTGTGCATTGATTTTTAAAGAGGATTTGCTAAATTTAACAGATGACATTGGCTGGTTTGTTATGAATTGTTAGGAAATAGTTATTCACTGTACAAAATTATCATACATGTGTTCTTAGTGTCACATGCAAGTCTGATAATGGTGCAAAAATGGTAAATAAAAAAAACCCCAGTTATTATTTTGTATGTACCTCTCTGCAACTAATGGGTTTTTCAGGCCCAAATCCTATCTTTTCTCTTAGATATTAGGTCATCAGGGATATTCATACCCATTTAATGAAGCTAATAACTTTCTGTGAGTGAGATTTTACAGTCATTAAATGTTTCTGAGATTGCTTTAGTCCTTACGATCTCAAAGTACTGACAATATCACCGATATACTCAGAAAATCATCAAACACCTAGCACAGACAGCTGTAGGATGTATGTAAGTACAAGGCAAAAGGCTACAAGGGACAGTAAGTGCTGAGAAGCAGTTCAACAGAACAAACTTCATTCCTTAATGTCCTTCCCTGTCTTCAAATTAGCAGCAGCTGGTAATTGGTAGTTGGTGTGTGGTCAGAGCTCTTCATTCATCTTTATGGTGCCACATAAAAGGCTGTATCACTCTTGTGTGAGTGTAGGCATGTGTGTGTGCTTGGCTCTTTGTGGAGAGCATCTGTCCCATTGGAAAGCATATGGAAATTTTTTGTAATACAAAAAATCTCTTATCTAAATAGTAAGAATAAGGTTACTATTAGGTTAGATTGGGCAAAGCAGGATTTTGAATGCAATGGGAATACCCAGCAAAACAGGGAAATGTATGTTTGTGTGTGTTTTTTATGAGCATGTGTGGGGGATGGTAGCAATTTCATACACTGATGTTACTTTGGCAGTGGTTCTATTCTAGAGTGACAAGGATGCCTGACTGACTTGAAAGAAGAGTTTAGAGTATCTTGTCAAATGTTTTATTGTCTGACTGAACTCTATTAAATGAGGGAACATTCAACTGTGCATGAACAGCCCACACCTGCCGAACAGGTGAATGGAGAGTAAAATGAATGTCATTATGTTAGCAGGGAAAGTGTAAATGCTTGGCAGAAATGACCAAGCACTTTTCTTAGTATTTCAGTTTATTAGTCTCTTTTCCATTGTTATTGTTTCTAGGGTGAGGTACAAAATTAACATCCAGATGGGGCGGAGGGTGCAGGAGGACGTTATAGCTTGCCTTTCTTGTACTTTTAAATGTTGAACTAGTAGCTGGAGGGGTATGAGTAGTTTTACTTCTTTACCACTGACTGCAAATGCATCTGCACTTTGAGGTGCACCTTTAGGAAGTCCCCCTTGTAAGCGCATAATTTTTTCATCTTTTTATGGTGAATGATTCAGGTGGAAAACATTCAGCGGATAATGAAATGAGCGGTTTGAGTATATGAAATTGAGAGTGTGTTACAGTAAGTAGGCATGTAGTCTCGTGTATGGTTCATGTTTAATTCATGTTTAATTAAAGTGTTGAGTGGTGACATGCTTATACCTTAACGGGGGAATTCCACCTCAAAAGAATGAAACGTTCATCTTTTTATTGTCTGATCGAAGACGACGTTTTTGAGATGCCACATTTGCAATATGCCTCATCATAATCAGTGATTATGAAAACGCTCTGGTCTTGTCAGGTGTCTTATTTCACATTCTTTTTTTTCTCAACTATATAAGAAAATCTGACATTTTCTTAATGAAATGTGCCATTTTGGTAGAATAAATTTGGTTTATATGTATGTAAGCACATGCACATGTGTTGTGTGTATAGAAGGCCTGCACATTATATTGTCTGTTAATCATTAACATGACATTGGTACATTATACCAAGAGTACCAAGTCTTTTCAGTATGTGGGAGGGTATATTGCAATAGCAGTGTGTATCAGTCTATTTACAGTATGGTGTTTTGTCCATATTGTGCAGCCCTTACTGGAAAATCAAACAACTGCTTAACAACTTAAAAGAATTGTTCAGCAAAAGATTTAATTTGCTCAATCTTTCACTTACACTTGCAGCTAACAAGCACTGGATGTCAAAAGATTCTCTCAACCCTCTCAAACCTCATCCAACTCTTCGTTAAGGCACACTGATCAATGTATGGTGCACAATTATTCCCGCTTATTTATCAGTGTGGTTTAGGATTATGACTTAGTGTGAGCTTTAAAACAGAACTGCTATGAACAGCTATTTCAGACAACACAAGGGCTGGAGAGGACTGCTCATACATCCGTGTTTATAATGGTCATTGCCACAAAAAATGATTCTAGATCAGCACTTCTGCTCCAGAGGTGGTTTGTTAATATAAACTCTGTTGTCTAAAATGACTGACACAGCACTTTGAGCTTCACAGTGAAGTTTTGTTTTTATAGCATACAGTTATAAAAACAAAATAAATTACAAGTTATACTGCATTCTAAGCCATAGGGAAGAGATGGATGCTGTATGAGTATGTTGAGAAACGTTTAGCCTCATAGTTCCAGCACCAAAGAAACAAAATGTGCACCATACATGTCATGACTGGGATAAGTGTGTAAAATTTGTGTAATCTCAATTTTTTGCTGAAATATTCTTTTAAATGGCCAGGTCCTGACTGTATTCACTGTAATAAACTAATAACTTAGTTTGCACTGTTGTCCATGTCATTTCTGAGGAATAAGCTTTAATATGGAACAAGCCTGAGATTTTAAGAGGTCCATGTCCCTTCTACACACCTATTAGTGACAATTAGCTTAGTTTGGGAATGGTCGGGATATATTTTGCTCTTTTTTAGTTTATTATTGGTTAAAAAAAACCCTAAACCTTGAAGTGTTACATTTTCCCTAATATTGTTCAGCCCTTTTGTGTGCATGCCTGTGCATGCTTGTGTCAGCAGATCTACGTATCATTATCGTCTGTCATTTTTCTCCGGCCCTCTTCTCTCAACATTCCATTCCATTCCATTTCTCCAGTTCCACAGAGTGCTGCATCTGCTTATTAGATTTAATTCAGCTGAATTTATTTCAGCAGTGTTCCAAATCAGTCACATATTGGTTGGAGCCTAATTTAGGGCTGTCACGATCACTTGATTAAAACGATTGCTTGTTTACAAAATAAATACTTACGCTTTTGATGAATCAGCATGGTGATTATTTTGCAGTTTGAATGATAAACAATATCCACAGAACATTTGTAAAGTCATGTTCAACAGTCAGAGCATTGTCCATTAGGGGGAGCTATCAGCGCTCAAATTTGTGGGCATCACTGAAAGAGAGGAAACCCACACCAGCTAAAATATTTACATTATTGTTAATAGTGTTAATTATTGTTTTCTGTTGTAAAATAGATTAAATGCATGCACGTGGTTATGCGATTGATCCCCAGAATGATACTTGAATTACAAATATAGCCAATAATGACAGCCTTACTGTGGTGGGCTGGCACCCCGCCCAGGGTGAGTCCCTGCCTCACACCCGTAGACCCCGGGAGAGGCTCCGGGTTCCTGCAGCTCTAGTGAGGATTAAGCAGTTACAGAAAATGAATGAATGAATGAATAACAGCCCTAGTAGACTACAGGCTGCATGCATTTTAACTTTAACAGTGCATAGGGCAAGACTGCTTATGTGCCTGGTGTCTGAAGCAATCTACTGGGGTTTTTTTTGTTTGTTTGTTTTTTTTATTTCTTAAAGAATTTGTGTATGTATTTATATATGACAGGCCCTCTTGTGTGTGTGTATATGAAGCGCCACACAAATGTTTATGCGTCGTGTGCTTGTGTTGTTCTCCGGGAAAGTGTTTATTTCATTTTTCCTGCTCAGACACAAATCACCATGCTAGTGACCATGCAGTGCACAAAAGTTTATTCCATTATAAGTGATAAGCAGTCCATCCACTAAGGAAACCTCTGTGGCAAAATCTCATTCAGCATGTTACACTCCTTACCATTTACTCAAATTTACTTTTAATTTATGTTCTGTTTGACAGGCTGTCATCTGCACTTTTTTCCTCCGCTTCTGAAATTCAAATCATAATTTTGTGTGGTATTGATTTAAGGTTTAGGTTCTTTTAATGGGAAATAATTCACATTACATTGCACTATACTTTTGTTATATGTTTGTACACAGTAGTTCGGAAAGACTGCTGTACGGGTTTGAGACATGTCAGTACCACCTACCAAGCACAGATACAGTTGTGGATGAGTATAGTGGGTGAACAGGCCATGGGCTTTTTACTGTTTCAGTGACAACAACAATTATATGAGCATTCAGATCACTATAATAAAATGAGCGGTGGAGTGAAGAAAACGTTGCAAAGTTCTGGGTGAACCATGATGTTGATACTTTTCTGAAATAGTAGTTTCTCTCTCTCTCTCTCTCTCTCTCTCTCTCTCTCCTCATCCCATCCTTCATTCATTGATATCCTTTCTTTTTTGTATCATTCCATCCCCCACTTCCTCCCTGCCCCCTTTCCTGCCCTGTGTCCCCGGTAAATGCTGCCATATGAGGCAGAGCAGTGGTCAGCCAGTGGCCTCTGTCTGGACATGGTCTATGAACAGAGCCCTTGTGCTGCCACAGACGTAACGGCTATTGTGAAATAAACCAGCTTCCTCCCTTCAATCTGCACACGCTCACATGCTTGGACAGCAAAAAACACACAGTCTGAAGGTGAATTTAGGATCTAAGGATCTCCTTATTAAAAGATGCTCACGAGTGGTGTCTCTCTCTCTCTCTCTCTCTCTTTATTTGATCATTTCTGTTGGTCCACTGATCATTGAATCTGCATACAATACAAAGAGCTGCTGGTGCATTCAAATGGTTTTATAAACAGGAGATATGAGGTTTAAAAATAATAGCCGTTATAAATAAGCAGCATTATTTTACTATATATTTGAGTAAATTTTTTAAACTATTTAAACTGCCTCTACCACTGACTCCAGCAATGTCCATTTGACTGTCTATACTGAAGTTAAAGTCTTAGTCTTGGTTGTGGTCTCTCATTCAAGCCTTTTCTCTCTCTCGATCTCTTACTTTAGAGGGATCCTCTCCCAGCAGCTCTGACTGAACTGGTGAAGAGCGGCTCTTTCTCTTCTTCCAAAGAACTGCAGCTGCTGCTGCTTTCTGACTCCGTAGGTAAATCTGCGCCATCCTGCCTCATCATGTCCAACACACAGCTCACACTGCTCTCTGATAAAAGAAAGCCCTTTTTGTTGAATGAATGAAATGAAAGTCATTTCGTTTAGCTCTAGCTGAACAGTTCTGTTGCTTCCAGAGAATTCTGAATACGACAGTGATCGTTTCTACAGAGGGCTTTTTTTTTTCCACAAAATGAGTACTTCAGCATATTTATGCAGTCTGCCTCTCCAGGCCTGTTGTTGTGTCTTGATGTTTCCACTTTCCTATAACTTCACTTACATTTGACTCTGTCTCCACTGATTACAAGGCGTGCCCGGATACCTTTGAATATATGGTGTAAATTAGATCACACTGGGGTGTTTATACCAAGCAGTGTGTTTTATTGCCCCAAATCATTCCACTTAAAGCTAACTCTGTTCTTTATGGGCTATGGAAAACCTACTCTCTAATATATAAAGTCAAAACCAGATGCCTTGAATTATGCAGAAATTTACTTGGGAATGGAATATATTGGTATTTGAGTGTTTACAATGGCTTCCGTTACATGTCTGAAACAGATTGTCCAGATAAAGTTCCCCTCAGATAAACCTGTGAATGCTGTGCTAGCAAAGCATTTATCAGTCAAAATAAAATGAAGACCTATAAAAGACTTCTTAACAGTGAGGGATAAAAAATAAATAATGTGAGTCACAGTATGAACTACTGTGTTCTAAACTAGTCTGCATTACATTAAGGATACAACATGAACATGGTTTGAGTGGTTTCTAGGGATGTATTTACAGAAAAGACTTGGATGACTATTGACTTCTAGTGTGTTAGAAACACGAGCCTCATAGCTCTAGTGCAAAATTAAAGAAACAAAAAGTTGGGCACCAAACATTGTCTTGACTGATCAGTTACATCTAGTCTAAACTGAAATTGTAAATAGATTTTTTGGCCAAATATTTCCTTTTTGCAACATACTTTTACTGAATATTGGTCTAATCTGTTCCATGATGCTATTGTCATGTGTATACAATAGACAAGATTAATGCTGTGTACTATTGGCCACATGTTGCTCTCATTCTGTGAATTCCTCGCACACTTTCACTGTGTTTTGTTTTAATGACTCCTATAAATCTCACACTCATTCCTATGAAGGGTTGTGAGGCAGACGGTCAGGAGTGCTGTGGCGGCAGCGTGCCAGAGCAGAGTCCATATTGTGGCTTTGGGTTTCTTTATAGCCATTATGTTTACTCAGCTACCTAAACAACGCACACCAACACACACAAATATATGGAATTGTTTATAAATTCTGCAACAATTCCACTTGTGCTGTGACACACACACACACACACACACATCAACACACAAACAATGGAAGTCATAACAGTAAATGCAGATTGCATCTAACTGATGACAACATTAGATTAATATGGAAGTTAAATTCTTATTGTAGATGATGATCAAGAGGGTTCCAATGTCAACAATACCAACAGTCGGCTGCCAAGGAGTCTTCTGGGTGAGCTTCAGACGTTCCGTTATTTTTATCGTATTATTCTTTTTCTCTCTCTCATCTTTCTTTCTCTGTTTATCAAGCTCTGTTGCTTGTTCTCCATGTGCCACTCCATCTGTCTCTCTTTCTCTGTCTTTCTTTTTCTCTGTTGTTCTCTGTGTCCCTCTCTCCATCTATCACACTCTCTCTGTGACTCTCAGTCTCTCTATCTCTGTGTCTGTCTCCTTCTCTTTTTTATATTGCCCCCCTTCAGCTAACGATGAGGATTTTTCGCCGACTGCTATAAATCAAGCTGAGCTAACAGTGTACTTATTGAAAGGAGAACCACAGAAATGATGATGACTCTACAGCCCAAATCTTCAGCTGTCATCTCTGAAATCCATTTTAGCTGAATCTAAGCTGTCAGCTGCCTGGCCTGTTGACTGATGGTGTGTATGCACTTGTATGAATGTGTGTGTGCGACCACTTTCCTAGTCTCTCCATCACACTAAGCATCATTAGCTCTTTTCCCAAGTCAGCGAAGAAGCCTGTCAGTCACTGAGCTGGAGGTGTTCTGAAGCAGCTGTATCAAATCACTGTGACCCCTGAAGAGAGGAACCATTCTAGCAGAGAAAAATTTGGAGCATCGCCACAGTATTACTGTCATGCTGAGTGGGCTCTTTTTTAGAGAACCCACAGCACATAATTTATTATCATCTTTCAGCGTCTGCTGAATTTACTGGAAAAAAAACGAACAGGACGCCACTGCTTTGACTTCACTGATGGCAATTTTGATTATGTAATCTGAAATACATGGAAAATACTTTGATCAGTCATCATATATAATTTATAAAGTCATGTCACTTACGTATAATCATTTGTGTATTGAAACGCCTTGTTATAAGAGCTATCTAATGGCTGTCATTAATTATAGCTGGCAGCCTATTGCTTTGTTTTAATCATTTTTGACTCAAAAAGACTCAGGAAAAAGACAAGTTTATATTCGAATCAACTGAATGAAAATGCAACTGAATGTAAATTATTTGTAAAATGAAGCTCATTGCATTTTTAGTCGTCTGCTTGCATTACAGTGTTGGATTTAGATTTAATCTGATGTCAAACTATATTACACAGATTTTGGTGCAATGTATGCAGACTCTAGCCAGTTTAAAGTATTTATTCTAAAAACAAAGCCCAAAAATAGTAAAGTAGCCCATACAAATATAACATTTTAAGCGTATTGGTAATGACTGTGTATTCATACTGGTGTTTGTGACATGAGTATTTATAATATCTCTGTGTTTGACCGTGCAGATGCTCAGCCAGCACAGCAGGCCCTGTGTAAGGTGAGGACAGAGGTCATGGAGGTCACACGCTCCATGCTGGACCGCAGCAATGCTCACTTCCTGCTATGGCCACCATGTGTGGAGGTGCAGAGATGCTCGGGATGCTGCAACACAAAGAATCTCAAGTGTGTCCCTGTACTCACTCATACACGTTACCTACAGGTAACCACACACACACACACACATGCCCACACACACATACATAATTCAAATACATACAGTGGAAAAGAATCACCCCTTCAAAATATTCATATTTTGTTGCTTTGCAGCCTGAAATGAAGACACACTGTAATTACTCAAAGCAACTTATAACATCCAAGAGAAAGATAAGATGGCAACAGTTTAGAAAAAAGAAAATAAAAACAGAATCAATGCGATCAGTGAGAACACCCGCCTGTGCCAGTACTTGTGGAACACAAAAACATTCACCTTTTCTCCTTAAGCCACTGTGTGGTCAGCTGTGTGCTTTTAGTCATGTTAGAAGATGAACCTTCTTCCCATTGACAATTTTCCTCAAGAATTTGACTGTATTTTGCCCCATCCATTTTTCTTTTATTTTGATACGTATGATGTAATGTTTGGTGTTGAGGCCAAATTGTTCGATTTTGGTCTCATCTGATCATAACACCTCATTCCACTTGGCTTCAGAATCTTCACTTATTGTATACACGGCACACAGTGAAGTGAAGCAACGTTCCTCTAAGACCTTCTTGCATTTTCTCAGAAGTATAAATCAGCCCACAGATGACTGAATTGCTAATCCACTGTTTTTCAACCTAAACACTATGTGCTAAAGTTGGACACCAAACACCACCGACAGCAGTTTTGGTGCGTTTTCCATTACTTAGATAAGAAAAGATAACATGTTGACCTGAAACACATTAGCTGAAAAACACTGAAGTGTTAGTCCTGAGGCTAATTATGTACTACAATGAATAATTCAGCATATACCTTGTAAGCTTGGTAGTTAGCTTGGGTGTACTTGACTGTAACATTGTCAGGCAAACCCTCACTTATAGTTTCCTCCCCCTCAGGTGATGAAGATCCAGTACGCAAACAAGCGCCCAGTTTATGACAAAGCTATTGTCTCAATTAACGATCATGTGGAGTGCCGCTGCCAGCCTGTTCCTCGTCCTGCCCCTCGCAGAAAATCTCCTGCCCACAAACAGGAAGCAAGAGATCGTGTAGGTAAACCTCGCCATAAAGATGAAATCCACCGCGAAGATGAACTCAAACACAGCCAGAGGCTCCGGCTGGAGGAGTTGCTTGACCAGAGCTGGCTGCCTCGGGAGAAACAATCTAAGCCAAATACTCTGGCTGGGTTTCTCCCCTCAGATGGCCAGGAGATCCGTTTTGGACACGGTGGTTGGAGTCACAATAAGACACTCCATGGTGGACACAGAGGTCATTATCATGGAGATGGGAGGAAGCACAATGGCAGTTTCAATGGCACCAGGCTGGGATCTTCAGAGATACTGAACGCTTCTCTGCCCAATCACACAGAGAAGGAAGAGACTGAGAGAAGTTTACCACTACTCAATGTTACAAGGTCAGGACACAAAGAGCAATTTCATAAGGAACAAGCTGAAATTCAGCAGAATGCTACAGTATCTGACGACAGCCTAATCACTTATGAAAAGAGGCCTAGCCCGACTGAAATAGCCAATCATATTCCACTGCATGAGTCTGACCTGAGTAGTCAGGTGCAAAGGAATGAGTCTAGTTACCAAGGGGATGCTACACAAAAGCACAGTGCATCTCCTACAAGGGAGACCAGTCAGACGTATGTGGTGACTTCTGACTCCACAGAGGAGAAGCGAGGGGACGTCTTCAGTCCGGCAAAAGTGCACAGTGAAGACCTGAAAGGAAATGAGACGCCAAAGCTTGATAGGACACAAGGAGGGATGAAACAAAAGGCGAGCAGCTCCACCATGCTGATTGAGAAACAGGCTTTAGAGGAAGAAAAGGAGGAGCTGCTGCTACATCATAAACTCCTTGATGAAGAAAAACACAAACATATCCAAAAATCACAGCACAGTGATCAAGAGGACCAGAAACAGCATCACAAACAGGAGGAAACCTACACAACTACACAACGCACAGGTAAACCCAATTTTGCAAATGTTCCCTCATGGAAATTGCCTATACGCACACCTTTACACATCCTGTAAAAAACAGTAAAAACACAACCAGTGTCTCCCACAAGTATCGGCTCTTGTGATATTTCATACAAAAGAGATTGAAGTACAATAAATGAAAGAAAATGAATTAAATTTTTTTTTCTCAAATCTAAGTGTGCCAATTCATTTACTATTTTCATTTAATACTTTGTAGCTTTCCTTTGCAAAAAAAGCCCTAAAAAGCCCACCTCTTATGCATGGCTTCCACACCACTTTACACTTTTTACACTGTAAAATGTCATTTTGGGGGCGTGGTCACAACAACAGCAAGTATGTTTGATTCAGGTAGCATTTCGACCAGTCAGCTGTGATGTATTACATTATATTATATGATATGATATGATATGATATTATATTATATTATATTGCTGTCCACCAGTTTAAGTGGATGTAACATATAAACAATAAGCTCACCCATACATCTTTTAATCATATACATATTGTCATGCTACATGTATCCTTTAGCCTCCACCACCTTGGTCAGACCTTTTTGTTACTTCTGCCTCTGCCTCTCCACAGAGCATAACATACGAATACGTCCTCCACTGAAGAGACTCCCACTTGCATAATGTTGGAAATCTGCCTTCTCAATTCAGTTTGCTTTTGTAAATTTCACATAATTCATACATGCAACCTAAATTAGAGTAGTGTGAAATTTGCTGCTGTGGAAGTGTGCTGTGAGTTTTCTCTCATGATGCTTAATGAGTCTGGAGATAGTACACTTTTGTTAAAAAAATGTAAAAAACACAGAGTGATCTGATAGGGCCCTGATGGTGTATAAAGTAATCTCTGGTGGAATCTTAGTCTTCTAACAACTCTTAATCTAGATTGAGGGACATGTTTTTCTTGTGATCTATAAAGCACAGATGTATGTTGCTCTGGATAAAAGCTTCTGCCAAATGCTGTAAATGTAAAATGTAAATTGAGTACATGTCCATTTATTTTTTCATATATTATATATAACTATGTTAAGTTATATAGTTTTTGTCACCCAAATAGCTCAAATAATTTCCACCAAAAATATTAAGTCATCTCCACAAGTCTGTGGCATCTTAATAAAGATCTGGATATGATTTGAGCAGGTTAAGAGAGGTTTTGGTGATGTGTTTGTATAAAGTGTTTGTACGTGACATTAGAGTCAGCTGCATGGGCGCCGGAAGCATTTTTAATGTGAGGGGGACGCAGCGCTCTACATCTGGGCTGTTGTCTGGGAGGGGAAAAGTGGTGGGGACAAAACGAATGATTTTGAGAAGTGAAGGAACATGTCCCCCCGCTATAATGGTTCTGGCACCCATGCACAGCTGTACTTCCTGCAAAATATGGACTGCGACTGCACAAACTAGAGTTTTTGCAGAGCTATTCCTTTAAGGTGGTTTTATGTGTTTTAAGTAGGCTATGTGCAAATAAGATGAAACCAAAGTCAAATATCCACTATGTGGTAGACATTAAATTTAATACTAAATTACATTAAAATTATTGTAATTTAACTCCCTCTTTACCCCTCTCCTTTATAGGAACCACATCATCTGCACCAGTAAAAGTGTCCCCTCCCCATAAACCTCCCCAGCCTCCTCCTAAACCCCCCCGACCGCCGCCTCAACCCTCCAAAAGGCGAAGAAAACACCGCAATCGTATTAGCAAGGCTGCCATGAGGGCCATGCTTATGTAGCGCTCACAGGTAAGGTCTATAACACACACAATGCAACCATAATGGACATTTATTGTTTGGAAATTTTCCACTTGTGGGACTATTAAAGGCTTAACTTATCTTGTGCCTCAACAAACGTGAGATTCCAGCAGAAGCATTAAAGGATTATAGTAGTAGTTTTGAATTTAAGTGAAGGTAATGGCAGCGATGGCATCAGTTTATGTATGTTCTCTCATTTTTGTCTCCAATTTTCTCTCTTTCTCAGACACAGCAAGGTGCAGAACTTGTACAAGAGAGATACATTCCTGCTTTCCTGAATAATGCCATTTGTTCATAGTGTGTTTATCCATGGAGATCCAAAACTACACTACTAATCCTCATAAAGTAACCCTGTTCCTTGGAGAAGCCATGTTTGGCAGACGTTTGGGAATTGAGCTAGGTTTTTTCCCATGACACAACAGTGACACTGTGGAGGAGGATGTAAAACTTTAAACAACCAGAACATTTGTCATTAATTAAGAGTGGCGGTAGTTGGCAGGAGACAGTAGTTACTGTACTATAATGTCCATCTACATGGTCCCAGGTGGAAACACAGGTTCGTAATATGAAACTGTGGAAATGAGGGACTGGTTTTACAGCTCTGACTGATCTAGGAGCTTTCCTCAGGGGGACGTAATGTGGTCTAAAAAAATTCTGCAAGGGAAAAACTGGTTTAGAAGTTTTCTGTAATCAAAGGAGATTCAAGGCTTTCAGGATCTGGAAAGATCCTGTTTGGATGAGAAAACTGGTTCAAAAGCTCTCTCCAAAGGGAAAGACAAGTCTCACAGTTCTCTGGGATGAGAAAGTGCTCTGGTCTAGAAGTATTCCAGAACAGGACGACTGGTCTAAAAGTTCGGTGAACTGAAAAGAATGGTCTGGACTCAAACTGAGATGAGAGAAACTGGTCTTGAAGATTTCTGGAACTGAAAGACTGACCCCGAAGCTCTCTGGAAAATAACATTTGTTTCGGAAGCCTTGTGGCATGGAAAGGCCAGCATCACTTCATTCAGGTGAATCGAAAACTGTAATAGAAGACCGTTTTCATTTATCAGAATGAAAGAGTTAAAGAGAGAGGGGTGGAGAGAAAGAGAGAGTCATTTACAAAACCATGACACAGAGCAAATAAATGAAAATATTTCCAGTATTTCAGGCTTCTCAGATTCTTAACTATGCAGTATTGAACTTTCAGCTACTTAATAGTTACATCTACAGTACATAACTATGAACACCATACTGTTTTACTTTTATTTTTTTAATTTAATTTTCATATTATTTAATTTGACTGTTAACACTGGAAATTCACAAACAGATAAAGGGTTTGCAGCTCTATTGTATTAATTCAGACCTCTATAAATATGAAGGTGCTACATTATGATAAGAAAACAGCTTCACCATTAATATTATTTATTCTTTTTCAGCTCTTGTCATCATTCGTTTCTATTCCTATTTTCATGTTTTTGTTGTTCTGCATTCTGATTAAAGAGTGTGTGTTAGGGGGTATTTGTCAAAATGTGACTGTCTACTGGTGTGTGTGTGTGTGTGTGTGTGTGTGGCAATGTTTGCACCAGATTTTCCCACCAATAAAGAAACACTAAAAGATATCAGAAATGTATTTTATCATAGTGATTTTTACAGTCCGATATGATTTTAAGACAAGCAGTTTGGATGAATCTGCTTTAAGCATGTCTGCTTTAAGATGATTTAATATTTTGAATGACAATTTCCTTCGGTCGAAGAACTGTATGCTGTGATATGGGATGTATGACATTGGCTATGAGGTAGCAATGAGGTTTTTATAGGAGCAGAACATTTCTTGGTGTTTCCCTGAGTGTGTATGTGTGTATGGTGCACTGTGGTATATTTGTTTGTCTGGTTTTCTGTTATTTTCTTTGTCTACAATGGTTTGTCATTTGCTCAGCCTAAATAAATATCTTTTCCTTTTCCCTCTTCTGTATTATTTCACCTCATATTTGATTGCTAAATAACATATAATTGCTAAAGAGTTTATACAGCCACAATTAGAGAATTACATGATGCTGATATATGTACAGCTAGCTGCATGTAGATACATACGCACACACATTATATGCCCACCTACACAAATTCTCCCCCCCCCCCTCTCTGTTGTTGATTTTACTGGATGCTTTTTTCTTGTTGACTTTACTGGATGCTCTCCCAGTCTCCCTCCTCTGTGTTCCCAGTGTCCAGGACCCAGTTAGTGTATTAATAACTCTGTCTCCCTTGTTCTTCCTCCCCCAGCCAGCCTGATTAAAACAAACACATGGTCAGTATGGGTGCACTTCACCCCTGTTTTCAGAAGTAGCCTGTATCTGCTGCTAGGATATTGTTTAGTTTAGATTGTGGGTGAGGTACCCAGAATGTCCTAATTTAACATCGAAAACGTTACGAGTTCTCAGGTTTGTTTTTGTTGTGTCTCTATGTGGACCGTTGTGAGGAGTATTCTGACCTGTGT
>JBBPCX010000028.1:9476049-9522863 GCA_037974365.1 Hydrocynus forskahlii | reverse complement strand
GAAAACGTTACGAGTTCTCAGGTTTGTTTTTGTTGTGTCTCTATGTGGACCGTTGTGAGGAGTATTCTGACCTGTGTGTGCCCACCCACTCGGATACAGCCAAGCCAGACGCACTCCCATACGTGAGATCAAACTCCTTAATGTGACATCAGTATCAGATTAAGTGTTAGATTAATGATGCCCTGCATTCCACAGCAGTGTTGAAGCATTTGAACAGAAAATAAAATCACATGGTTTTACACTGCTGAACACAAGAGAAGCTTTGCTGGGTCTTTTTGCTCCGATGAGTTAAAACAATACACCACAGTGTACTGCTTTGAGTGGATGTTCCCAGCCTTTTTATGACAGATGCATATATACTTGAACATATATACTTGAATTATATATAAATAAAATTGCTTAAACGACATGTGTCTTACATAGGTAAGTAGTATAGAACCCTGTTCATTTCTTTAGGAAAATCCTAATGACTCCTGAGAATTCCATCATTTACGTTTTTCATTTTTATTTAATCATCACTGCTTGTTGCAGCTAACTCTGGGGTTCAGCCTGTTGCATTTAACTTTGCATATTTAGTTTCTAAACACAAGGTTTAAAATCTTGAAAAGATCAACAGACATTTAAGTAGAAACTATTACTCATATAGATAAGGATTGTCATTTTCAGTGCATTCATTTCAGTGCCATGATGAGCAACTACACATCACACACCTCTCTGTCCAGGGTGAAATGACTGTCATTTCATAGAAGACAAACTGCCGTATTTGTCAAGTACAAAAGAGGGTCAGTGTAAGCAATAAGGTCGCAGTGATTTTGTCATAATTAGACCCCATGATAACTGCCTATCATGTTAATGAAACCATGCTAAAGTAATTTTAAGCTTATTCTAAGTGTGATAAAATTCCGATACATGTTTAACGGGAGTGGCGCAGCCACAGAGGTTCTCCTTGGGCAGCTGCTGTGAAGCGCAGGCTGTTGTTTACTCCTAATCCTCCTCACATACTGCTGTCTCTCCAAACAACAGGGAGCAGAGACATTCGGCACTGGGCTGGAAAACCAGCCTCAAAGCTTTGTTTCTCTTCTTACACACACACACACACACACACACACACACACACACACAGCACTCTGTATCTCCCCCAGCTCTTCCTGAAAAAGGCAGGCCGTGGGGATGGGATGAGGCTCTGAAGTGGAAACAGAGACCACAATAGTGTCATTAATATGAGCTGTATTGGATTTATCTGATTGACTTTGCAATCCTGCTTCCTGATATGTGCCCTGCCTCTTTGGTGGACTGCTCACATCTGACTAATCCTCTGACGTGAGTGAGCGAGTGAGAACAACACTTTCTCCTGACCTCACTGACACGCTGGACATTATAGGAACACTGTGCTGAGGCCTCAAAAATGCATCACGGTCCAGTTACTACATTATACATACATTGAAAGTTGATAGGCATTTGCTTATCAGCATACTCTGCTGACATTAAGGGTATTCATATGGAGTTTGTCTCCGTATTGCAGATCAAAAACACCACACCAGGTCACTGAAAAGGCATTGGATAGGGTTCTATCACCCCAAAGAATGCACTTCCAATGCTTCAAAGGACAGTGCTGCAAGTGCCTTATACTCCTCTAGTTTAGTCATGTTGACCTTAGGGTCATGTGGGACTGCTCCAGAGCATCCTGTCACACATGAGCCTAAGGTCAAAATGACTAAACTGTTAGATTATACAAACGGAACACTTGTGCCTGCAATAGGTGTGCCTTAAAGTTAAATTCACAAAATAGGAGAGAAATCTGGATACGTTTGGAGAATTACTGTATTTATACTGTTTTGGCACCCCTGGTCAAATTACACATTTTGTTACATTTATGCGAAAACAAGTTAATGGCACCTCCGCACATACATTTAATACGAATTCAATAATGTACACTTTTTTTGCATATTGGAAAAACTAAAAAAAAAAAAAAAAAAAGAAAACAGATCCACCCTCACGATTAACATTTGGCAAGGTGTTCTTTCAATTAAATACTTTTTTCTCCAAACATGATTGTAATCAAATAGTTACTGTTGTGTTTCCTCAGACCACAGTACTTGATTCCAACAAACCTCTTTTAGATAATAGTTATTTTTTGGATAATGCATACTGCTGTATTGCATATTTCAGATTTTTGGGATGGGATTTCAATTAATGTTACTCTCTGATGACTCTCCTATGTAGGTGATGTTTGTTTTATAATGTTGCACAGCAGGCCAGATCTTTACTATTCCAATTTCCAGCCATATTATCTTGTAGGGCCTCAGCAGTGATGTGGGGGTTTTTCTTTGCATACCTGACCAGTCTACAAACTGTTTGAGATTTCTTTATGATGATATAGAAAATTACAAGCAGGACGTCTTTAGATATGTTTTTTCTAGTATTTTAAAGTCAGTTATCTGCTCATTGCTGTTGAGTGTAAGCACTACACTCTGAGAAGTTTGAAAGGTCACATGAGTCCTGAACTGTGTACATCAGACTTAGATTGAGACCTAATAATAATAAGCCCTGAGACCCTGTTTTAGGAGGTTGCTCATCTGACACTTGAGCAAAATTTAAAGAGGCTTTCTCGAGAAATTCTACAAAAATCTTTAAAACTGCAAGCAGCATGAAATGGTTGACATGAAATGCTCAGATAAAAGAAGTTCAGCTCCCCCTGATGACCATCTGTCACGTAGGGGTGCCAAGGGATGGAGGCGCAGATGCAGGATTTTATACATTTTACTTTATTATCGAACAAAACAAACCAAACAGCAGGAGGGCCTACAAACAAACAAAAGATCACCAACTGAACACCCAAACCAAAAGGACTGCAGACCGACAGCGGTAACACAAAACAAAGAGGCTTAAATACTCTACTCAATTAAACCAAGCACAAATGAAAACACGTTCCTTTAACTCAAACCACCGGCCGGCTGTGACTGTTCACCCGGCCGAAGTGCATGTTTCAAAATATAAGTCCCCTATAACTAAACAGTAAGAGCGACCTCTACGGCCGTTGCCATGGACATGACACCAGTATTTGGCACTCTGCCTGAGACCTTTAAAAAAATATCACTAATGAAGTCAGTTTATTTGATGTAAACTTATTTTGTCATATCATATTTTCAGTATCTTAAAATGCATTATTTATGTTTTAATAAAACACATTTAAGTTTGTTCCATGCAGAAACATTACCTTCTTTTCACAAAATGCCATCTGAGCATGGATGAACGAGCGTCGCTTCTAATGTGATCATTGTGTGGTAAAGTGTTAACATTAGAATAAATGCAAACCAAAAAGTAGTAAAAAGTATCAAGATTTATTAATGAAGGACTGATTGAGTCAAACCATGTTTCTGATGGGAACTATAAGTAGTACTGGACTTCCACAAGGAACACATTGATATACTAAACATAAAATCACTAGTTACTGTAGAATGTTATTTGTTTTTTAATCTTTTTAGTTTTGTGTTGCATATTTAATGTGAAAAAAAACACTCACTAAATATTATTTTTGCTGGTACCTAAGACTTTTTCACAGTATTGAATGAGGACTCTGTATGTTTACATGTTTGAATGTGTGAGATGGACAGCAAGGTCCACCCTGCAAGTATTATTTGTGGCTCACTGTTATACTGAAGTATGTGCACACATAGGCTACAAGTATGAGTGGAAGCACACATGAATTTGCACAGCCAAGTCATACACACGCCCACATACATACACACACACACACTCACACACACTCACAATGGATAAGATCTTTATCTCTACCGGCAGCACACAGCGTCTTCCTGTTGTCTTATTTAAGACCTGTGTCGTGTGAGCATGCATGCGCTCGTATAAGTGTGTGTAAATGTGTTGACAAATAAGTTTGCAACTACCATTCAGCACACATAATGATCCTGGTGCAAGCTGTGGGTAAGTAGTAAATACATGTGAGTCTATAAGAAAATGAAGAGGTGGGCAGAATCATAAGTCATCATACTTCAATTAATTGTTGAGGCCTTTTCTGTTGTGTTTGATCTTGATCTGAACAAACTGAATACACTCTCTAGGCCTCTTACTAGTCTACATGTAGTCACAAACTTTAACTATGGATTATACTAGCTATTGTTGCAGATTTTTTTTGTTGTTACTGATTAATTAAGTAATCAGAGGCTTTAAAAAGACCTAAAAGAATCCATCTCTCGAGGCCTATCACTATTCTGTATTCTTTCTGCTGTTTACTTCATATGTACTTCACTATGCTGGGTGAAATGTGAGCTTTCACCTTTTTGAGAAGGTGAAAAAGTTCTGCGTTTCTCCGTCTGCTGTGTTTGGCCTGCGTTTGTTGTGATAGTGAGGAGAGGCTGTCTCATGTGATCAGGACGTTACACAGACGAAAGCAGAGCTGCTGTGCGTCTCTAAGTTGTTTGACTAAATTCCATAAATTCCAATATTTCAAAGATAACATTTCCATACATCTTTTTTATCCTGGTATCCCTGAATACCAGTACATGTGTAATTCTGAGAACACTCATTAGCTCTGCTCACAACTTCTCATTAAATGTAATGGGATTTCTACAAGCATTTGTGTTAAGGTAACAGTATTCAATCCAGTGACAACTGGTATTAAAGAACACATCTGTGAGCATAGATTGATAGGTAAATTCATATCTCAGAATCAATTTTAATGGAATAAACATGACAGTTCTAATATTTTCTATAATGTTTGATCCCATATTGTATGGATGGCTGTGTTAATTGAAATGGGCATGGTGCATAGCTCAGTTACAATATATTACAATATATAAAAGGGAAACATAACCAGGTAGGGAACAACACTAGTCAAAAGGGGCCATGGGTCCTATAGTCCTGTTATGAATGGCCATACTATGAATAGTGTGTATGTGTTCACTGCAGTTTTACTAATGGAGAGTAAATCACAGAGAGGGAGGAGGCTAGTCTTTCTCTTTCGGATTTATCTGCTCTTAAGGTACTATTTCATGTAAACATGAGCACTGAGTGACTCTGTATCATTCACATGTACCAATAATAATAACAAACCTTGTCTTTATAGCCCTTTACTCAAGTGTGTGCAGTTTTCTGAGTGGAAAGTCAGAGAACATGTCCTCGGTGGTTGAGGGTATCACTTGCCATGCGACCTTTTGCGGCTGCCAGTTAATACACGGGATAAAGGATGTGTCTTTGTTTTGGTTGAGAGTGTGTCCTTGGCCTGAAACCCAGTGGTCATTTGGTAATGCTGCTTTGGTGCTCGGTCCTGATGAAGGAGATGATTCTGATGAAGACCATAAACAGAAAGCAAACCATAACATTCCTACGAATACAAAGTTGAACTGCGGAGACAGTCATGACAAACTCTTAATTTACTCTGGAGGTATTTCATGTCTTATCTTTAATGATAATGTACTAAAGAGTGAGGTTTAAGAGGGGTATGTGTTCGTGTGTACAGATGTTCAGATGTCTCTCAGGCATCTGTGTTATTCATTATGTTACTAAATTGCTATATGCTTTAACATAAGCAATTGAAAGAATTTTGGTGCATAACTGTATGAAGTATGAGGTGCTGGCAAGGATCCCTTCCTGAAACTAAAAGGAACAGTTAGGCAATAAATTAAATGAATCATTCCTGTACCTCGGATGTGTTCATGCAGTTCAGATATGTTTGGTGTCAAAAATTTGTACTGGGGCTGGGCGGCCAATGTAGGTAACACAAAAAGCAAACGTATGCTATACCCACTAAACTAACACTGTGCAAACCACCTGCCTACATCATCACAAACTTGCCTCAAACGTTGTTAAGAATGAACAATGTATGGCAAAATTCAAGATGGAGTCATGATGGTGCCACTTCTGTTCATGCTATGCAATGTACTCTAGCTAGTATAGTTGAAGATAGTATGGTGTACAGCGTCAGAAACCATGTCAACAAGTTTATTTCGCATTACTTAATGACTCGACATGGTATAGGACAAGTGATGCTTGCCCAGTGCTAACTGGTGAGATATAGGCTTGCATTATACTAGCGTCAGTGTTAAACTGAAGAAGCTAACAAGGTCCTGACAAGGATCACTCCAAGGACTTTGGTTCATCTTGAGCTTGCCTTGATGAAAAAAGGCAGTTAGAACCACCAGGAGTAAAACCTGAAGGTTTTGCTCCCTAATGAAAATTGGCTTTATGGTTACCAATTCACGACTTTACGGCCTAATGGTTATAGAACACTAGTTTCCCATAAAATGCCCTTAGAAAACCATGAAATGTATCTAGAGCAAGCAACAGTTCACCTGCTACCCCTTTAGGATCCTTTACATTTTGATAGGAGAAACAAAAAATAGTCCTAACCATCAAACTTCAAATTAAAAATCACCATGAGGAAAGAGAAACTTTTGATTGGTTTCAGTGTTTTTTTTCAAAGACATGTTTTTGACTACATAGTCTTGATTAAAGTTCCCATATTCTTAAGATACATCATAGAAAATGGTGTGATGTTACATGATCATATTTGTTTTGTATTATTAGGAGGTGGAGGTCCACTTCTTTGGAACATAAAAAAAACAGTGTGAACATTTTTGGGAAAATTACAGGAGTCTTAGCTTGGAAATGGAGGCAATGCAAAAGCAAGGTTCAAACAATAAGTACATCTTGGTTGTTTGACTAAGTTTGTGGCATGGGAAACACTAAGTGAATGTGATTTTTGAATAAACAACACTACTGCTTTAACCACCTGCACAGCTGCTTTTGCAGTGAAGCTATTAGCTCAGATAGGATGTTTACTCATGTTCCAGTGTTATGCGCTGATAGCTGAAGCCGTGATGAGGTGTAGGGTGGATTTATACTGACTCTGCACTTTCAGCAGATAGGCTGGATGCTTCAGAGATTATGGTTCATCAGTAACAAACACATTCAGTTTTTAGAGCCTGGACGCTGTAGCTGTAGGGGTTGTGCTCTGTAAATGTGGTCACAGATGGTCAGCTTTGCTTACTATGAAGCGTGCCAATCCAAATGTGTGCACTGCATGGTGTGTGCTGACCACAGTGCATGGCTGGTCTGGGGAGCTGAGTGAATCTGAATTCTCGTGGCATAATGGGACACCTATAGCCCAGAGTGGACGCAGAGGTTATGTAATCGTCTCCCTGATGCTGTACTTTCCAGACACCTTTAAAGGTTTTCCTGTGTTTATTTACAACAAAGGACAAGGGACATACTGTCCACAGAGGAATCTCTCTCTCTCTCTCTCTCTCTCTCTCTCTCTCTCTCTCTCTCTCACAAACGGACACACTTTGAACAATGGATCTTAAAGACTGGCTGTGGAATGCCTCTGCTTTGGGCAGAAGATCAGAATTCGTTTGGAATGCGGTGCAAAACTTGACGGTGTCTTGGTCAAGGCTGAAACAACGCTGGTGCACTGACAGGGTCTAATGAGTGTGTGTGAGGGCAGTGTGACACAAATCATTAAGCAATAGGATCAAAACAGGAAGTGTTTCAAAAACTGTTAGTATTTTGGCTGTGTGCGCATACACACGCCAACACACACACACACACACACACACACACACACACACACATATATGCAAACAGTAGGTCTTGGAGTAGCTGCAAGTTGAAGAGTAAGTGAGCAGTGACAAAAAAATATTTGTTGGAATTTTTATAGCATTATTTTTATAGCTAATATTGAAAATATCTCTCTCTCCCACACACACACATACACACACACACAAACTAGGGGGTTCTTCTGTTCCCCTGCAACATTTGCATCCTTCACAACAAAGGAGAAGAATCATACGTTTGGTAACTGGGGATGCAATAAGAATGCTAGGAAGATGCCAATATTTAATATTTTACATTTACATATTTCTGTGCCTGCAAAATGCTGTATGTGCACCAAGCAGGTAGCACTGTTACTAATGTTTTTGTACATAAAATAATGTAACGCTGAGATTAAAGGATGTAATGCTTCTTAAATGTAATAAAGTGGAACAGTTTGTCATTTTATCTATGAGAAGACAGATTTACTGTGAAGATGTGAAGAGCACAAATGCAAATTTTTTCAACAATAATTCAGGAGTGCTCTGTTAGCACTCAAATAACTTATCAGCTAACAATTGCTCGCTTCATTACATTACATTAAAGTTTAAACTAAACAACTTTTGGATTTGTTGTATAATATAAGAATGACCAGATGGACTACAGTTACCACTCATACTGCAACACTGTTTGCACAATACAGTTTCCTTTAACACCAAGACTGGACAGGAAATTAGAATACATTTGTACATTATGCACACATGCACAAGGATCTGTTGCATGTGTGAGAGTCTGTGATATTCTTTGTATTCGTAAAGCATTTCTTTAGGGGAACTGCTGTGCACGTAGACATTTAAACCCCTTTGCACCACAATATCCTTTCAGCCACAACATACCTTTATATAATATTTACAGTTGCATCTCAGACATAGTGCATACCATGCTTACATTGACAGACAACTACAAGAATTAGCTTTAGTGCAAGTTCTGTAACATTTGCTGCGTTCCAGGAGCCGCAGCCCAGAAAGGTGGGCTCCATGGTAGCACTGCCCTTTGAAGGATCCTCGTTTGTGTTACATGATGCAAAATGAATTGGTATACCGAGGCAGCTTTGTCACTTCATTGGAAAGAGTGGGAATGAGAAAATGATAGTAAACTGGTAAGCAAAACCACTGGTGTGGATAAAGTAATGTGATGGGTAAGACATTCATTTGTTTGCATCAAATGCTATCATGCTAAAACGGTTCAGGTAACTAAAAGCATGTGAATTTCACCCGCTGCAACCAGTATGCACCAGTTTAGACACATTTTTACCTGGTACATTTTACTGGCGTGCATGTAGGAGCTGGTTTCAACAGCATTTCTCCTGAACTTTCTTCAGGCCTGATATGTCCACAAAGGATTAAGGGTGACAGAAGACTACGAAGGATACACTAATAGATCTGACCGCAGTTCTTGTCTGTATTTGAAGGACCAAGGCCACCTAGACCACAGCCCAACTTTACTTTTGTAAAGCAGCTTTTGAGTCAAACGTAATGCAAAAAATTGAAGGTTCATGTAGGTCTCAGGGAGTACACCAACAGCACTGCCATCTGTTGGCCAGTTTGACACATTCCATGGTTCAAGCTTAGCATGCTGTTAAAAAAAGAGTGTTTAAAAGAGTTTGAAGGCTGCTGCATTCTTCAAGCTTCAAGCTTCTTATTGTTTCAAAGTCCAAACTTATTCACTGATGACTTGGTAATGGATGAGCTGCTCTAGAAAATGAATAGCAATACAATACCATATTGTGAATACACAACTTTGAGGGTCTCATGTTTAGGCATAAAATCCAGTTTGAACCCTGCAGCTTTATGGGGCGTTCCGATGGGTCTCATGAACTTGCAAACTTCCATGTCATTCCCATGACATTGCACTCTGCTGTCAACACTGTATATAGTAAACTTGGTCAAGTTCCATGTTTTCTTCATTTTACAAAATCTGACAGTCAGATTCCAGGTTAACACCGAGGATCAAGCTGGTTACCAAATTCATTGTGCAGTTTTGCAATGACAGTTCCATTCCAGTGTACGTATTAATTGTTTGCATAAGAATTTGATCAGTTCCTGAGCGCAAGCAGCTGATATGTATGACTGGGTGACGTGACCATGTTTAACTTTACAAGTTGTTGAGGACTGTCCAAAAACACACACCATTAAACTGCAGGCTGAGCCAGTGTCACATAGCCACACGCACTTTGGTTTGTCTGGCTCTCTGTATTGGCCACTGGTGGTGGGGGAGAGGCTTGCACCCAAACTGCATCATCAGTGTCCATATTAGGCATCAGACAGTAGCCTGAGGGGTGAGGAAAGAGTGCACTTCCCATGGCAGTAGGGTTAGGGGTGTATGCTGGGGGATCGCCCTTTGGGAGCTGTGATAGGTTGGGCTTAGAGCTCTCACTGACTGGATGAGAGCTCGAAGACTGGATAACAGGCGGGGTGGATTGTTCCATAGAAGGCAGAGACATGGGTAGGGATGAAACATACCCCCCATTTACTGGGGGAGAGTCCTTGGTGCTCTCAGTGGATCTTCCATCTTCGTCAAAAGTTGAGTAGAATGACGTGTCAAATGTTTCAGATTCTGAAGAAGACTCTTGGCTGCACAGAATGTAAGGTCCAACGAAGCTTGTGGTAGACTTGACTGAGACCACGCTTCCCTCTGTATTAGGGGGTAAGAGGTCTGAGCCATGTGTCCAATCTGATTTAGTGAAGCTGTCATTATTGTCTGGGAGATGTAGGCACTCTGAGTTTCTGCAAAAATAAAGAAAAAAGAAACACCTCTATTCAATAAATGTGAATGATACCAACATTAATTATTAAAAGTATTCCACACCATTGTAATACTCCAGGGCTGCAACAAGAATTCGGAAGTTATATTTCAAAAACGGAAGGTATTATTACATCATTTGATCTTTTAAAGTTTAAAAAGACTATATTAGACTCCGCATATACTAAAACTCCACATTTTTTACTAGATTGTGTTTAACGGCATGCCCCACAGCAAGCAAGAGTTGGCCAGCTTGCTGTAACTGAAATGCAACATTGCCTTAACTACTTTTTACATTTTTTTATGTGACAAGAGCTGAGGGTTTTACAAGAAGTGGATTTGTTGCTCCATTCCTGAAGCATAAAGCCTAGAGGAATAGCTTAATCTGCGGCAATAATGGTAAAAAAAAAAAAAACGGAACCAAGTAAATTATAACTCTCACAGATAGATTTATAATGGTAATGATTATGGTCTGACCTGCTCTTGCAGGTGATGGGATTATCTGAGGGCTGCATGACACAAAAAGAGGTTTTCTCAGTCTCACAGTAGGGATTGACCCAGGCACCAGGGGACATCTGCAGAGAGAGTGAGTAGGTATGTGTGTGAGAAAGACGGCAAGAGAGACATACAAACAATGGCCTTGATCAAAGAAATCTTATCTTATTCAGCACTACTTATTCAGCTTTACTTACTACTCACCATACTACTAATTTCCCCCAGCACTTTGCTCTTAATAGGAGAGGGAATGGACACCTTCCATAACACTAGTCTCCTATCAAACACACACAACAGACACTCCCACATTTATCAACATGTTCAAAAAATGGAAGGTCATTGGTAATTAACCTACTGTAGGTAGTGTGTGTTGTTGTGATTTACCTGTGGCAGGCTGGCAGAGCATTATACAGAATGATGAAAAAGATGGCCACAAGTACGCAAACCAGAATGTAAATGATGGTAGCAATCCAGGAAGCTACACGCACACACACACAAAAAGACACACGAAACATATCGCAATGCTGTCATGATTTTAAAAAGACTACATATTTTTCCCAAAATACAACCAGATTCACAAGATGATCTTATTTCTTTAACACTGGCCCTTATAAATAATAAAAGCTGCTCATAAAGCGGCAGGATAACACACACACACACACACACACACACACACACACACACACACAAATAAATTCAAATATTTTATTGCATATCCATTTTACTAGTTCTGATTCTGACCTTATATTACAGAAATAACATTAACAGCTGTGAAAAACAGCTTCCTTAGTCTGCATGGCAGTAGTTACACAGCAGCAAACATTAAGTTGCACCAATCTCAGAAGTAGCCACAACTGGTCGAGCAGAATTCATTTAATATTCTAGGTACTTACATAATTTTCCCATCAAAGGAAATCAAATTTGCACTATTTTATATGTATGGAGAAGTAGCGGTGGTGCAAACTCCAATGTATACCCTTGATATCAGAGGGTAATGCAACACACTTCCACGGATTTGTTTCTTGATTTGCTGTACTGCAACTTGATATAAGGCCTAAGACTGCTTGATTAGTGGTCTAAGTGTGAGAATCAGTGCAACAAAATTTTAGTAACAGGTCCCAGTGGCTTACCTTGATCGTTTTGAAAGTATTCAGGCTTAGACCAGTCAGAGGGTTGTCCATGATAGGGCTCTGTTAGGAGCGTTCTGACCTGAACTTTGTACATAGCAGTGGGCAACAGGGAGGAGGGAGGGACTTCTACCCTCAATTCACCATCAGATGTTTTGTATTCCTCGTAATCCTAGTGACAGAGATAAGTGCGAGAACACATAAAGAACTGAAGCACACCAGTAAAAGCCCAGTTTTAGAGATTACAAGTTTGGGCTTAGTTAAAATTTAAATGATTTTTTTTTCTGTGATCCATGTGTCCTCTGAACTGGCCCAATCCCAAGACACCCAAGACACTGAATAAAAGTTGCCATTTATCACAATGTATCACACAAATGTATCAGCAACAACAGCAGTACACAGTGGGAATATTCTGTCTACTGTATCTTTAATTAGTGACATGCATTTGAAGAGAATTATGTAAAACACAGTTTGAATAAACTAGCAGATATTAGCCCTATTTCTTTTGACCAAGAACAAGTACCCTTAATTTATAAACAATTGTTGTTACCACAAAATAGTGTCATTTTCTTTTCAGTGGTCATCCCAGCCCCCTGACCTAAAACCTGTGGGGTGAGCTAAAGTGAAGAGATCAAAAGAGAGTACCTGCAGAATTGGTGTCTGTCACCCACGGTCCGCACTCACAGTTTCTGGTTTTACTAACATCATGTATTTCCAAATTGTTCGGTGTGTAAGTCTTTGTTAATCCCAAGAGTGTGTGGATATGTATTGTACCTTTCTTGGTAAACGGAGTTGCTGACGTGGTACAGTAGTGTGTGGTACAGCAGTGTGGGGTACAGTGGTGAGTGGTGCAATTGCTGATGCATTGATATTTTGTGTGGTACAGTGGTGTGTGGTACAGTTGCTGTTGTTGTACAGTAGTATTCGATACAGTTGCTAATGTGGGACGGTAGTGTGAGGTACAGTGGTGTGTGGTACAGTAGCTGATGTGGTATAGCAGTGTGTGGTACGGTTGCTGGTGTGGTACAGTAGTGTGAGGTACAGTGGTGTGTGGAACACTGGTGTGGTACAGTTGCTGAGGTGGTACAGTAGTGTGAGGTACAGTGTTGTGTGGTATAGTGGTGTGTGGTACAGTGGTGTAGTACAGCAGTTTCTGATGCGATACAGTAGTGTGAGGTACAGTGGTGTGTGGTACCATTGCTAAGGTGGTACAGTAGTGTGAGGTTGTTGATATGGTCCAGTTATTCCAAACTTTTAAACTGTTAGTGTACACCTAGGCAAATGGACATCTAGGCCTCTTACCTGTATTTCGTTGCATTGGAGACGCAGTTGGTAGTTAAGATGGTAGTTAAGTTTTTCTGTGACGTTGGGTCTGGACCAGGTAAAAATCCAGTTTCCATTCTCCTTCTGCACCAGCACGTGACTGGGGCATGAGGGCTGAACTGTGCGGACAGAGAACTGTCAAGTTAGGAGTACATTCATAACCCTTAAAAACACTACTGTAAGCTTTGCGCCCTCAAGGGTGTAGAAGAGAGTAACAGGAATGCAGAATATACTTGTGCCCACCAGGTGGCAGTGCCCATACACTGAAGTCAGTGAATTGGCAGTCCTAGTGCTAAACTTACTGTTGAATGAGTCTGTAATGTTCTTGCTGTTGCGGAGGCTTTTAAGCTCTACGGTCAGCAGCTCAGGCTCAGAAGTGACCACTGAACATGTGAAATCCAGCATGGCCTGGTCTGTCCGTTTGCTGTGGCTAGAGCAATTCTGACAAGTCCTGCCAGGAAGAATGAGCAAGAGAATGAGTCTTTTTTTCGTGTGTTTGTTCTATAAGCAGTGCACTGTCTCCTGAAGGTAGGCAATATAGCAAAAAACCTTGAAAAAATGTAAAAGGTTCTAGGAAGAACCCTTAAACTGATTAGAACCCTTAAACTGGAAAAGAACCCTTGTATTCTGTGATGTCTCCTAAAATCATTAAGGTTCTTCACACTCAAATTTTACTTTTACAAAACTGTTTCTTTGTGGAAATAGGTGATTCTTCTATGGCATCAGTCAAACTCTCTGTGGCTTACTTCTGTTATATAGTATATTGTAGACTATGAATTTGATTTCTCTGTTCTGAGAGTGAGAGGGGGTACTCACTGGGTGGACCCATTGGTTTGCCAGCACAGGTGGTAGGAGAGGAACTGGGCGTGTTCTTGCTTCACCTGCCAACTACACAACACTCCGCCTTCCTCAATCACGCACTGCAGGTTGAAGGCACCTTCTGCAAGAGAGAAATAAGATAATGGAAGGGAAAGCCAGGGGAGAATGCAGGAGTGAAAGTATTGCTATGGCTTATCCTTTATATTCATGCAAAGGTTGTTATTTAAATGCAAACCGGGTCTGCTGCACTAGTCGTACACTGTTATATAGTCAGAAACCCCATAAACTAGTCTTTAGATTACCTTGGCATTTGGCACAGGTTGAGGCAGGCATGCAGTGATGATTTAGGCATGCAGCTGACATGACACTAATCCATACGATTCCATTACTTACATAGCCACATTAGCCTCTCAGCTTGTACAAAGAAGCACACATGTCTTGGCTCCTCAGCCACATTTAGGATTTGGGGGACATTGTGTAGCGTAATGTGATATTTTATCAATCTGTTCTTTTTTCAAAAGCAATTTTGTCAGTCCGTTCTTTTTTTATTTTCAAAAGGGCAGTAGAACAAAATATGAAGCTCAGTACACTACCATTAACGGCAGAGATCAAAATTTTACAATCTGAACCACCAGTAGAGCAACTACAATCTGATTTTCACCAAAAGATTCCTTAAATTCTGTTAATAATTTGTTTTGTACCTTCCTTAGTGATCCAGAACACTGGGGGACTCCAGTCACTCCACAGGCCTGTCCGACCCCGCGCTCGCACTCTGGCCTCGTACGAGTAACCCGACAACAGGTCGTCTTTCTCAATTACAAGATGAGTGGCAGTCCTGTTATCTACCACCTAACCAGAGAGGAAAGAAGGAGGGTTGTAATCTGGGGTTCAAACAGAGACACGTTGCAATATTTCTGTCTTAGCTGTCACAGATCTTTATCAAGTTTCAGACTGTGAGCGGGATTCTTTCATGTCGGGCTGCTATCTTTTGTGGGAATCTAAATAGTTTTGAGGTTGATGCATTACTTTGACATTGGAAAGGCAATGTGTGCATGTATAAATGTTTTGGTGACACTGCAAGAAAAAGTGCTCAGTAATTCAGGCTGGACAGGACACATGGCTATTTATCTAAACGTGAGCTTCCCTAACATTCACTGCTCCTTTATTAGAAGTGTTGTCTCATGTGATCTTGTACTGAAAATGACTGGGCACCGTCATGAGAAATTTTGGGCCAAATATGGATGGGAATGAGCAAATGAGGACTTATTAGGAAGACAATAAAGAGGTCTCTGCTGATCATAGTTGTTAGCAGTGTATATGTGGAAAGAATTTGCAGCTATATCTGGGAAAAGGTGAGCTATCAGACTGGAAAGGGGGAGTCCACTAATTTTCACAATTTCTGCTGGTTAAATTGATAAAATGCAAACAAAGAGTGGGTCGACTGATGGAAAAATAGTGGTTTGGTCTTGGGGTAGTGCTAAGAGCCTAAAGTGTCTAAAAGCTACCTCAAAAAATGCTATTGCATTAAAGTGTTCTGAATATGTTCCCTGAGGTCTGAGAAAGTTTTAAGAGGCCAGGACGTATTATTTAAATCCATTCATGGTGAAGAGCTACATGCAGGGTGACATAAGGCAGATTTTCCCAGAAGATGAACTCACAATAACTAGCTCGTATCAACGCCACTGTAAAGAAGGCAATAAGTAAATGTTGGTGATTAATCATTTTACAACAAACCACTCTGAATCTGTGCAGGATTAGAGTAAACACCGCACTGTGTGATGGGGGTGAGGGAGGGCCACTCAAAGCACCTAGAACTACTAAGGCCAAAGGTTTTTTTGTGGCTCCTGGTCTCTGATGGCTTTGGCATCAGTGGATCCAGCATTATTTAAAAAAAAATAGGTGAAATACACAAATGCAACTGGTAGAATTTGCATACACTGCACTAGGATAAGATCAGTTCTTATCAATTTTAAGAACGCAGAATTGATGCGCTTGCTGTCTTCAGATCAGTGCATCATTATGCCCCAGTCCGTTTTCATACCCCTAGTATATATTGTCATGGGTGGATAAACACAGACATGAAAAACTCCTTATTTTCAGAGGCAATGTGGTAAGCAGCTCAAAACAAATACTTTCTGGATAATGAGGATTTGAATGTGGTCTGTCAAGAAACTGAACTGCTGTGTACATGCGCGTACTCACGGTCCAGTCATGTCCATGTCTCCTGTACTTGACCTGGTAGGTGAGATCAGATGTGAGACGAGATGAAGGAGCATAGGGGCTGTTCCAGCTCAGCCTTCGACCTCCACCGTCAGCTTCTCTCTCACTTACATTTACTGGACTTAAGACTTTGCCTGTAGAGCACACAGTCACGCACACACCCCTTTGTTATTTATCAGAAATGTACCTGTGATTATACACAATGTGATTATACACATATCTTTTTTTAAAAACCAGCCGGCCAAAGCCTGCCTAGTTTTCTCACCATACTGAGCTATTTTAAGAGTAGTGGCCTTAGCAGGGCAGGATGTATTGAAGAAGGCGGTACGATTTCCCCAGGAAAATACTTCCGTTTTATATACGCAGCTACGATAGAGTTTTCCATTGGGCAGTTGCACACCTCGGCCATCGGGAATACACGTGGATTCTTCGCTACAAGCACACAGACAGAGCAAAGAAAAAGCTTAGATGTGTAAAGTATGATTATGTTCCAGTTCCGTGCCTTAGTCACTGTACCACCCTCCAAATAGTTACATTCCTTACTCTGAAAAGATCACCACGTGCAAATGTGTGTGCGGATCCTCCTCCCAGGTACAGCGTATGTGGGTAGTGTAGTCGTTATAGCACTGCAGGGACTCCAGCACTGCAGAGGTCAGAAGATCAGAGGTCAATGCACAGCTAGCTTAGGTACTGGTGACAAAAGATTATGAGTGTAAAGTTAATAGCATAGACATGAAAAGTATGTACATTTAAACATAAACAAGTTGCAAGTGATCTGGCACTGGTTCAGACAAGCCTATTAGTTTAAGTAAACCTCAACAAAAGTATGGCATAGTCAATTATGAAATTACATTTGAATACCTGTTGAGAAAAGTTATGAAACTTCTGGATTCTCATGTAGTTGCAGAAAATATTAAGAGTAGAACTAAAGACTATTACTGAAAAAAAATTGAAAATTGACACCCATTCAAACATAATGAAACCTTAACCATATGAAGCAATCCAAGCAAACAGTATGTTTGAAGGTTTGGTTTGGAATTATCTAGTGGCATTATGTCAGTTCAGTGACCTTTATGACTGCTCATACAGGATGCTACATCAGTTCGACAGTGAAGACTGAGGAACATTCCCACCATTCATTTGAACTGGTGAAACCTTTTCAAGATAGCACGATCACACTGCCTGCCAACTTCCTATTTTGTTAGCTTTTACTTACAATGAGGACCGCTCTGAAAACCACACTGCTGAGCCTCAGAGCTCATCACCAGCAGAGGGAGTGCTGCCATAAGCAGCATCCTCACAGGCATCATTTTTGTTGATCTTCGTGGATGTCCTGGGAGAAATAACATTGTTTGTTTGTTAGAATATGAAGAGTATGTTTGTGTTAGAATATACAAGCACATCAATTTAGCCATCATTTGTGTATTGCAGTGTGGTGTACACCAAGGGTTGCCTTGAGGTCCAGTAAAGTTTGGCAATTTTATTTTTCTTGGGCTTTTGGCCAGGAATTAGACATCCCTGGTGTACACAGGGATTAGGATTAGGATGCTAATATATATATATATATATATATATATATATATGACTGGTCAACAGGAATGTCCTCTGCCTCTTCTGCTGAAGACACCATTAAAAATAACAACAACAGCAACAATGACAAAACCAACAGAAAAGTTCAATTAAAAAATGATTCACTTTATCATTATTACATAGAGATCAACAGGGGTCAAGACTAAATATGAACTTAAATTCAAACCTCAGCACCAATCCGTCTTCAGCAAGCACTGTGTCTTACCTCACAACTCTTCCTCCTTCAATTAAGGCATGTGACGTCACCCTGTTCTCGCAGCTAAATGCCTGGAATAGGAGGAGAAAGGGATTCCCCTGAAAAGACAGCAGTACGGGGGTAGTGGAAAAACAATGTAAAAATGTGAGAGTGAGACTGAGAGAGGAAGAACAAAGAGAGCGAAAGAGAGAAAAAGAGGGCAAAGGGCCTCAGCGATGTTTTTACACCAAGAAAAGAGCATTTTATCTGTCGAATATGTTGAAATGATGAGAACAGTTTAAAGTTGCACACCTCCAGCATTGCTTCTAGTTGAGGCATATTTTTAGCCGTATAGGAGGAGGCAGATGAATAGGTGTCAAGCAAAGTGTGGTGAGGGGGAAACACCTTTGAGTTGTACTAAGCTACAGCTCTTCTCGGGGCTGGGGCTGATTTTTCTGCTCTGTTAAGTTCGACTCATAATGTACAAGAGCATCTCAAACTGTAACATTACTAACACTGCATTTCTCCTATTTGAACACACTTAAGTACACTGAAAGCTTTAAGAGTGACTGGCTTAAGTTAACAACATTTATGACCATTAGCTACCGTTGGCTCTACAGTTTTATTTTTTGTGAACAGAATAGCAATAATACTAACTGATTATAAGTGAACAGTTATTGACCTCATAAAAAAGATGTGAAGCTCTGATTTGCCTTATAATACACAGAATCCAGGGGTCGCTTTCTCGGCCATGGATTGAACACGGTCCGTGGACATTAAAATCTGTTTTAGTGTTGGTTTAGGCTGGACCTGGATGTGGTAAACTGGTCCCTGTTGTCCTATAAAGAGGTCAAGAAGTTCTGCTGAACTTTTGAAAAAGTTACAGCCAATACTTAAGATTTTTCAATAATGTACACTATGTGGAATTAATTGTTTATTGGACATAAGCATCTGCAGTCTTTTAGAAACAGCTTACAATCATACAGTTACACTGAAGCTTTCACAGTACACTAAAACAGCAAATATATGTTCTACCACTGACTGCGTTTAGGTTAGGTGCGGGGAAATTGGGGTTGTCTGAGTCACACGGGAAGCCGTTTGTTGAAAGTAGGCTACATTAAATTGTTTACCTCAAAGCCTTAAAAAAGCCCTGCATTATTGCATGAACAGAGTAAACTTGAATATGACTAATTTAATATTGTTTCATTCACTAACAATTACTAACTAGCAATTTCTATATATTGCAATGTAGTTGTGTTCCAAGGAAATGAGAGGTTCTAAATAGAGCTGGAAAAAATAAAGAAGGGTTATTATATAGACGAAATATGGGTTTTATTGTACATCCCTTACAGTTGTCAGATTGCTGATATATTGGAGCCACCAAGTAAACAGCCCTCTCAGAGTTATGAAACTTTGGGTAAAATAATTTTTGTGTCTGTTACTATTAAAATACAACATTTGTGAAATAAAATAGACTTTAAGCGCAGGATTTAATCAGTTTAAACCCAAATCTTACTCTATAATTTCTCTCATTTCTAATTAGTACCGATTTCTTACTACAGAAACAACCCTTACCTTTCTTTTTCTTTCACTTTAAGCCACTCTTCAGTCGCCAGTCCATTTTCCTCCAGAGGTTTAATGTCCAGTGTGTCTCTGAAGTGTAGACACTTCCTTCTGCGTGTGTGTGTGTCTGAGCGTGTGCGTGTGTTGGGAGGGTGATACAGGCATGTGTGCTCATTGCTGAAGTGCTTTAAAGCATCTTTTGCATGCCATCACTTCTTCGAACGAGTGCAAACCAAAAAGTTCCTCTTTTTTTATGGTGTGTCAACACTTCTGCCTCCCGGTCAGCAAATGCTGCCTATTGTACAGCCGCCCACGGTTTTCCACGGAGCTACATTTTAAAACTTGCTCTTGGCAAGCTTCATACTCTAATGCAAGATTTACACACAGTTATGAAATGTCTGTATTGATTGGGGTTTTTTACCATCTGCTGCCTGTTAAATTTATAACACAATAATGTGGTATAGTCTGAGCGTGTGTGCATGTGTGTGTGTGTGTGTGTGTGTGTGTGTGCTGAGTGTATGAGGCAGAAAAGGAGCTGGTATTATGAACATCAGTGGCAGACTTTGAGAGAGTGATTGCTGGTTTCAGAAGCTATGAATGGGCCAGATATGATCATGTGTAGGCATATCAATGTTAAATATCTACTGCTTATTTCATTTCTAACAGTGATGGCGCAAGATATGAGGCTTGTAGTTAGTGGCGCAGCACGAAATTGGTGCAGAAGGCAAGGGTCAGAGCCCTGTGGCGTACTAGGGGCTTGTGGTGTATTTTACCGGCCTGACATATGTTAACCTGTCAGTAGTTAATGGCTGCAAAAATTATAACATGGTCAAAGTGGGCAGGCGTGAGCCTGCTGCAGCATATTGTGACTGCTTAGGTCAATATTACTTTTTCATTGCTTAATATTACTTCTGATTTTCTAATAAGTGCAATAACTTACTCCAAACAACCATTTGTAATTTTTCCCTCAACTTTGTTACTTACATATTATAATTATACCAAGCAATTCTGTATGTAGCATAGGGTATTCATATTGAGCTTTTTTTCTTTCTACAGATTTTATTTAGACTTTATGTTATATTGTTACTGTCTCTGTGTCTCTGTGTGGCAGTCATTACATAAGCAATTTTCTCCCGGATCAATAAAGATTTCTGATTCAGATTCTGAAATCTTCGATAGCCCTACGGAAAAGGAGCCTCTGCATATACACATACACATTGTTGATATTAAAATGACCCTGCTATTTATGATGATCACTATTCATAAAAAATTATTGTATCATATTGGTGCATTATAATATATTGTGCTTTGCAAACATTTTATACAAGCAATTTTTTAAAATATCCCTTGTGGCAATTCATTTTACTCTGCTTTGTGACGTGCCTTAGTTGTGGAAATATCACTTTAACTTTCACATAGAAATTATAACTGAAATAATCCTTTCTTCATATATTTTTTTGCATGACTTCTATCTTAATCTGCATTAAAAACGAATGCTAACTGTGGACACAGTCTCTGATGTCCCTGTGTTGCTGTATCTTCAGCATTCACATGAATCCGCCGTATCACGTAGGAATGCAGGAATATTTTGAAATCTTTGGTTTTTCTTTTAATTGTTGGTTATATTTGTTTTTAGTTGTCTTGTTCTCTTTCAGTTGTCCTCTTATCTAATGTCGAGTAGCCTAAATTCTGGATGGTGATTGGATGCCACCAACCATCCAGCCCAGAGGGTGCAACTGCTGCTTTATTACATTTAGACTTAAAACCGAAGGATTAGAATGTACATTTTGGTAATGTCCACTGCTCAGTCGCATGAACATTCGATTTTAATATGGGTCTATAGGGACCTATGCTACATCAGGCAGACTGACCTAAAACACACACAGATGCAGACGTGACTTCTAAGGAGTGGGTCACAATCTTAAGTTACACGTCAGTGTGTCATAAGATATGACAAGGTGTCATATGACAAAAGTTTGTTGACCAGACAACAACACACAAACACACACACACACACATGTCTGGCCAATCTAAATCAGATCTCTGACAGTCATTTAGTTTTTTCTTGTTCCTTATTTCAAAAGTGTTCATCCTGTTATGAAGTAATATCTATTAGCATGTCCAAGATAACAACAAGAACATATTTATGAGCTTGTGGACCTTCTTCTTCAGTGCACCCAGTTTTTGTTTTTGTACTGGGGTTGCAATTGTGAAGGTTTATTATTAGTTTTGTTTGGCTGTAGTAAAGTTGTAGGTCCGTAGGTCTAAACTAAATCCAGTTTGTGCAACAATGAGATAGCCTGAACATGTCCTACAACGTGTTAGAGCTAATGATTCAATGGGCTTGAATAAAAGGTCCAAGCATTCTTGGAATCAAGTAATCAAGCTAAGTAGGTATTTATTGTCATTTCAACCATATACACGGTGAAACGAAACAATGACCTTCTAGGACCATGGTGCAACACAAAGAACAATAACAGAAACAACACAAGGCTACAAGTGCAGGCAGTACAGGACTATATGTAGTGAGCCACTGGTGTCCTGGTGGTTAGGGAGTTGTCCCTGTGATCAGAAGTCCATGGTTTGAATCCCAGGACTGTTAGTGGCACCACTGAGGTACCTTGAGCTAGGTACAATCCCCACACACTCCTCTGGGGCGCTGTGTTCCTCGCTGTCTACTGCTTCACTTGGTGAATGGGTTAAATGCAGAGAAAGAATTTCATGCTGTTCACACTGTGTGCTGTGGTGTGTTAATGTATGACAAATGGACACTTTACCCATAATTGGGCAAAATAGCATCCATAGCAGCAACAGAACAGAGACTGTGCAGGGTATAAAAAATAGAACATATTTACAGTGGCATTTAGGCAATAAGCTTTTGTTTATAGTGAAATCAAAGCAACATTATATGTCCACCACCATACTTCACATTGCCAAACACGAGTTTTAGTTCTCATTTGTTCTCATATAACTACACTTAAAGGGTGTGTGTTTGTTTTTTGTTTTAGAATGGTTCATTTCAACATGCCACCTGTGAACTGCACCAAATGTGGAAATTTATCATCATGATTTTTGTTAGCTTTCTCATCTTAGTTTTAGAGACTTGGCTACCTCTTTAATCCACCATACGCCATCTGGAAAGTCCATTCCACTGAGATAATAGTACCTTTCAAACACTTATCTTCAATGACTCAACTTCCAACAAGTTAATCTCACCTTCATTTATTTTAACTCCCCATTTGCTGCCTTAATATTGGCACCGTCAATACAAAAAATGTCATCTTTGCAATTGTTTTTACCTTTTTACCTTTTCACATAATTTGAAATTAATAGCTGACTTTTATTTTGTGAATGGACTAATAGAAATTGTCCATAAATTGAAAAAAATATTCACCATTATCTGCGACGTGCCGACGACTGTCCAGGGTGTCGTCGTCCCCGACCCCGAGTGCGGGATAAAGGGGTAGAAAATGGACGGATGAATGGATTCACCATTATTTAGATAGCAATAAGTTTCTAGAATCTTCATGTAATCTGTGTAGTGTTGCTATAGACCCTAAAACAATGAATAAAAACTAGTTATCTTATACTGATTTATAAAGGTAATTTCCAGCTCAGTATAAATGGTTGTTTAAAAGTAATGTGATCCAAGGTGATCCGGCTATTGATGTGTCAAGATCTGAAGAGGAAGTTATTTTAAGGGAACATGAAGCTGGAGAAAGTACATAAAGAGAAAGTACATGAAGTAGTAGACCCACTTCTATACTAGGACAAGAGTGTGAACAAGCAAGAGAAACAGCATTAAGAAGAGCAGAGAGGGAGAAACATGAGACAGATGGGAAAAAACAGGAAAGTAATAGGCATGTTGCCCTGTAGCGGGCGGGCGCCCCTCCCAAGGTGAGTCCCTGCCTCACACACATTGGCTCGGGATAGGCTCTGGGATAGGCTCCAGGATAGGCTCCGTGTACCCGTGACCCTAGTAAGGATTAAGAAGTTATAAGAAATAAGTGAATGAAATAATAGGCATGTTACATAATAAAGCATACTGAGGGAGCCGAGAGTAAGGGTGAGTTTTGTCCACATGCAAAACGTGTTTCTTGGCAGGTGCATCCAAATTTTGTTTTAAACTTAAAAAACTTAAAATCTTAAAATCAAGGGCTTTGTGGTTCAAGAGGACACGAACGGAAAATACAACTTGAATGCAAAGTTCTGAGGGACCTTCACTCCGAACTTTCTCTGAACACTGGAAGTGGACTCTGCTGCAGACTCAGCTCTTCTGAAGCTTAAGCAAGCCCTCTGCTTTCAGGGGCCAGTACAAATACTCCACGCTCCGTGGAGCTCTCTCAATGCGTAGGGGCTCTTGTGTTCATGCCTGCAGATACACAGTGGGACAGACACACAGGAGAAGCACACTGTCAAACACCAAGCATCAGATGTTACAAAGGTTCCAGCTTAACGTGGCTTGGCTGGCTGAAGGGGCTCTCCACTGGAGAGACCGCAGGATGTAAACAGGGGAAGTTCTTAGTGTGCTTCTACTTTCTCTACTTCTAGAAAAATACAAAACATAAACCAAGAGTAATACAATCTCTCATAGAAACTCAAAACCTGAACCAGACCCGCAGGATGGATTTGGGTGACCACGCGAAGATTCTGTGGATTGGCTGGACTTTTAAACACACACATTCATGCAGACAGCCAATACTCAATCACTTTACTCAAACACAGGACAGGTAGACAGGTACCTAGCAACCCAGCTAATGAGCTAACGAAGCTCCTCACTCTCACCTGGGTTGCTTAGGCACCCAGTGACCACACACATGACAACCCATGACATCACAAGCACATGCCCAGAGCTGTGTACCTCCTAATATTCGGGCGACGGGCTCCGTTGGGGGCGTGACTGAGACGGACCAGACGTGACAATAATATAATCAACTGTACATTATGTTACCCTTTATTTTCTTAAACTTGTCTGCAAACTGTCTGGAGTGTTTGAGGTGATCAAGAAATATTATAGATATGAATACATCTCTGTTTAGATGTAAAAGGTTTTGGCACAGTATGGTGCAACTTTCTGGCATTAATTTAACATTAGTTGGCCAAGACAGCCATAGCAGGACAAAAATTTGATGAACTGACTACTTGGAAAGCTGACACACTGAAAGTCACTGGGCTCTCCAGTAGGACTTATTCCACTTCTTAAATGTGTCTATGGAGAATCCTTAATTTTGTAAACCAGTTAGCAATGCATGGGGCTGTAATTAGTAGGCCTCTCTAAAACCTGCTGTAGACTAAACTTCCATCAGTTGCATTCAATTATATCTGAAACCTTGTGGGAGCCTTTATCAATTATATAGTGTCAGATTTTGATTTATGTGAGAACTGATGTTTATCAGCACCCTGTTTAGAGTCGTATGGATATGACAGGTACACTGCAGTTGTAGATCCACATCAGTTCTTGATAAACTTTTGCTTACTACTATTGTAACAATGTAATGTATGTTTACATATTCTTTAGCCATTTCCAGTTTCACATATTTTTATCCATTTTATTAAATAAGTATGCTATGCTGAAATGTCACATGAAATTGACATATGCTTGACAAGCATCTGACTAATTATATTAATGACACCTATTAGTACCACATTTCCTGATTCTGAAAATAAAGTCAAAGTAAAATAAGTAAAGTAAAATATGTCAGTAACTGTAATCAAACTAGTCACTAAATTACATAATAGTTAGCAGCTGAAAAAGCTGGAATCTGATGCACAGGGGCAGTATGAAGGCATGAAGAGCAAGCTTATAAGTGTCTGCCTGATGAGGAAGTGTCACTGGCCACTGTTGTGGTGTTTAGAATGCAGCAAAACTTTATCAGCAACACTGTGGTGCATTTGGTTGAAGAGAGCGAAGTGAGTGCTAGTGTGAAGATTGGTCTAATAAGATAAGAAAACAATGCATGCATCAGCAGCCCTAAGCAACACTGTGCAAAAGTTAGAGGCCAGTCTTTGTTGATTTAATTTCAAGTCAAAACAACCATTAAAGACATCTTTTCAATATTTCAGAATACGTCAGAAAAAAGAAGAATAGACATTTAACAGAATATGACACAACAACAACAAATATGTCAAAATGTTCAATATTTCTTTATTTGCCTTTATTACAGTTTCCATTCTTTTTTCTCTTTTTAAAGAAATCTGCAGGAATATTTTTCATTCTTCTTGTAAACAACTCCAGGGCTCAATCTTAGAAACAGGGGTCCAATGAAGGACAACTGGCGACAGGCCATGGTGCTCAAGGCTCAGTGACATGTTTGGGGGACAAAGGGTAGCCTGAAATGTCCGATCTAACAGTACATTTACAGCACTTGGTATGCACCCTTATCCAGAGCAACTTACAATCATCAGTTACAGGGACAGTCCCCCTGGAGCAACTGAGGGTTAGGTGTCTTGCTCAAGGGACACAATGGTAGAAAGTGGGGTTTCAACCCTGCACCGTTGGGGTTATCATGTTCACAGGCAAGTGTTTACTCACTATGCTACTACCGCCCAACAAAACCACGGTAGCACGAACAGTGGCTTTGATAGAAAGGTGTCAGAACACACAGTTCCTCACAGCTTGCTGTGTATGGGGCTGTATAGCAGCAGTCTAGTCGGAGTAAACCATGCTGATCCATGTCCACCGTCAAATGCAGTACAATGGTAACATGAGCATCAGAACTGAATCATGTAGTAATGAAAAAGGTGGTCTGGTCTGATGAGTCACATTTTCTTTAATTCTTGTGTGGATGATCGGTTGCCTGCCCATCACATACCAAGGGAGGAGATGGCACCAGGATGCACTATGGATGGAAGGCAAACCAGCAGAGGCAGTCTGATGTTCTGGGCAATGCTCTGCAGGGAAACAGCTGGGTCCAGAAATTCATGTGGATGTTACTTTGACACGCACCGCCTCCCTAACATTGTTGCAGACCAGGTACACCCCTTCATGGCAAAGCTTTCCCCAAATATCACTGCACACCTTCGTAGGTCTTGTGGAGTCCATGCTGCAATGAATCAGAGCTGTTTTGGCAGCAGAAGGGGGACATATAATAGTCTGTCACACAATATCAAGACACACACAACATTGTGTGTGTCTTGGTGATACATTTTCCCAGATACTGAGTAACATGAGTCACTGGACATCTTGATACAATAACAGTTGTCTATAAGACAATGTAGAATCAATTCATCAAAATCCCCAACATTTTCATGGATGTTCACACTTGCTGCGTAATTGATCCTTAAAAATGTCAATCAACCCCTCCCTAAAGCTGAGGTGGCTTTGACAAATGACTGCTGGGCGGGTCTGACATGAAACGAGTTGTGTTCTTGAAGCTACACATATATCTTTCTAGTATAATTAAAGCAGACTTCCTGGAAACAAGTACTTCCTTTTTATTCATGCAAATCAACCGGAAACGCCTTGAGTAGTCACAGTAAATATAGAGTTCCTTTTTTTCTTTATCTCTAAACTTAACCATTAACAATGCTTTGCTATCAGCTTGGCTTGTTTGATTGAAAACATGATGAAATGTAGATGGGGAGGACAAAATTGAGTTGAATTTATTTGTGCAGAAGCTAGTTTCATGTTTAGGACTGATTTTGTTATGTATTTTATGGGCAGTAAAACAAGGTGATATGTGCTGAGTAATTAAGTTTCTTGATTTGAATCATCTGTGTGACTTAATTTAGTAAAAACCTCATTCCATGACCGCTGCAATGCAGCTTGATCGGCACTGAGAGAAAATGAGAGGAGAAGAAATAAGTACATTTCACATTAAAAGTAAACACAGTCAATCAATAATTCATTCCATAGAATCTGAATGCAGCTACTGCAAGACAAAAAGAATAATGCATGGTTTCTCCACCTGACACAGTAGTCAAGATGACCCAAACGCAACTACGCCAGGGAAAAACTCCCCAAAAATAAGGAAGAAACATTAAGAGGAACTCATGGGAGGAACTCATCCATTCTTCTTTTACTGAAACTAAAAAGGAGAAGAAGTAGAAAAGTAATCTAGGCAATAATTATTTTCTCATCATGTCTAGTCCCACACGTAGTCCCTTTCACACCTACCATGTCTGGTGTGAACCAGTCAGACTTTTTGTTCACTCTACCTGTACTGTAGTGAACAAGTAAATCACCTGTCAAGAATCACAGCTCTCTGCTTCCAGCAAATCCTGGATCAGCTTACTGGTGGGCAGGACCAAAAAAAAAAGCTATGAAAAAGGATGAGGCCCCCCTTAGATGAAGATATTATAAATGCAATTATGGAAATGATCACAGCTTAAAAGAGATGACAACTGTGGTGAAGTAACTAGGGTGAGAATTCAGAAGGCTGAAGTGAGCCTGGAGTCAAGTCAAGTCATGTTAAGTAGGGGGGGTGGTGTGAGTGGGGGTGGTGGCCTAGTGGGTAGGACGCTCGCCTCTGGACCAAGAGGTCGCGGGTTTGAATCCGACCTTCAGAATACCACCACTGGGTTCATGAGCAAGACCTTAACCCCAAGTTATTCCAGGGAGACTGTCCCCTGTAGTTAGGAATGGTTGTCTGCTAAATGTAAGTAGGTTTCGTTGTCGTTTCAGCTTTACACACACTACACTGTCAAAGGAAACAACATGTCTCCAGGGTCATGGTGCAACCCAAAAACAGAAACACCACAAGACTACATAAGTGCTGACAGGACAAAACACACAAAGTGCCAAGAGTTCAAGAAAAAATGTGAGCAACATCCAGGACAAGACCATATCTGACAGCAGTTGAGGGTTGAATGCATACAATATTATGACAGAATACTGTATTCTGGTGCCAGAGATGTTAGTGCAAAAATGCAGGATGGAGGTAAACAGCAATAAAAAAAATAATTGTGCAATTTTAACAGCAATGAATAATAGTGCAGAGATAGGTGAGTACAGGGTAGAGTACGGGGTAGATACTACAGAGTAGTATTGTGGTGTAAGTTGTTTAAAACAGAACAGTTCAGTATGTAAAAGAGTTGTGTTAGGAGGACGTCCAGGGATGTGTTTGTGTGTGTGAGTGTATGTATGGGTGAGTACAGTTTATGATTCAGTTCAGCTCTGACTGAGGAATCTGATGCCCTGAGGCAAGAAACTAGAACGTGGTGAGGATTGGGGAGGGGAGGAGTGCTCTCCTCAGTCTCCGCAGGAAGTCGAGACACTGCTTGGCCTTCTTGACGATGAAACTGGTGCTGAGAGTCCACGTGAGGTTCTCCGTGATTTGAACACCAAGAAACTTGGAGCTCTGGACGATGTACTAAGGAGCTATTCATGTTCAGCAGAGAGTGATCACTGGCGTGGGATAACCAGTTCTCCATGCAAATGTGTGCCTGTGTTACTTCACTGCCTTAAAACCTTCCTTGAAACCACAGTTTATGATCATTAGTTTGTAGACCCACGGCTCTAAAACAAACATTTTCTTTGAGAAAACCCGCTCAGTGTCTGCATACCGCTTCATATTCTTCATTCTGCATTCTGAAAAGACGTGTTGCATTCGAGAAGTAACTTCATTCACACTATCTTGGCAAATCAGTATCATGGTTTGCTTTCACAATTAAAAGTTTATGAAGTTTATTAAGATCTTCTATTTTTTTTCTTTTGTTTTTCCATAGAGCGACTTGAGCAGTGGGTATATAATATGCTCCAATTTAAAAAGTTGATGTTCTGTAATCGGTAACACAATTTAGTGCAGAAAGCACATCACACTAAAAAGTGTTTCCTGTTAATCTGGGGCAGCTGGCGTCCTGGTGATTAGGGAGTTGCCCCTGTGATCAGAAAGTCGTACATTCACATCCCAGGGCTGCTACTGGCACTACTGAGGTAGCCTTGAGCAAAGTACTGTCCCCACACACTGCTCACTGCTGCACTTGGGCTAAATGCAGAGAAAGAATTTCACATTGTTAACACTGGCTGCTGTGGTGTGTTCACATGAGACTATAAGGGGCCACTTTGCTTCACTTTAAATGCATGTATGTAAACGGCAGACACAGCAACTATGGATTATGAAAAGGAAAGCCTATTAAACCAATATGTTGATATTTGATAACACATTTGCTCCCATTTCACTGTTATTGACTGAATAGCTGAGCACTATTAGCTAGGCATGAATAAGAGTGAAGTAACTCCCTAAAAAGTTGAATTGATGAAGGACTTAAGTTGGAGCCCACATGGCCTATATGAAGAATGTGGCCATGCTGATGGGAAGGCAGTTTACACTGGTCTGCGGTCATAACAATCCTGAAGCAATGCTGATTTTGACACATGCATTGCAGAAGGCACTTTTGGCTAGACATCAGTGACCAGACTGGTTAACTTCAAAGTGACAAACAGTTTGATCGTAAAGAGGCAGAGATCAAGGAAAGGTTATTTTTGTTGCCTTGCCTGCGATTCACACATGTTACGCATATCCATAGCTCCTGTCAACTTGGTGTAAATGTTTAAATGCTTAAAATAAGAGATGCTGGATGATAGGTGTGTGGATTTTTGCTTATTAGGTAGCAGTTCTTTTAGAATCTGGATTTAACTGTGTGTTTTCCTGGCCAGTTTAGCCTCATTACGGCATGGAGAGCCAAGTTCATACTCCACTGCATATTCCATTCGATTCCAAACTCAGGTCTATCATGAGTGAAATAACTTCAGCAGACAATCTCTGCTATCTATGTCTCCATCTAATTCAGGCTTAACCAACGTAGTTACTGCAGAAGTGGAAAAGGTGAGTAAGAATAAGAACTGGAATAAGAGGCCAGCTTTAGTCTCGTTGACTAGACATTGAGCTCATAAGCTAACATTAGGCTCTGGCACTGGAACAGAACACTGCCCCAATGCTGTCGCCAATGATTTCTGTAGTGGTCTAGTTCACACGTTTTGTAGCCATTACTATAATTAAAAAGACCCGCATTATTAAAGCCAGAGAAAAAAACGCATGTGTACTAGAAAATCTAAAAAAAAAAACCAAACCCAACATCATTCTCATGGTAAATTTATCACAACAACCACAGATAATAGAAAATCATAAGAATGAGTAGACAGGAGCTTTAATACAAAGCACAGGTAGGATAATACACATATCAATAATATGTGTATGGGACTGTAATGAAATTAAAATAGTGATAGACTTCCAAGGCTCCTTTTGTGACCCATTTGAGAAAGCAACAGATTGCTTGTATTCCTGCCATGTTTCAATCAACAAACACCCATGAGTGTAATTTTGCGCACTTTGGTTTTGTTGAGGCATCTTAGTACCAACTGTTAGCAGCTGGGAGTTACTGGAGTGGCTCCATCACTTCTAGTGCAAGTCTTTTCACTTATCTCAGGAAATGAGTTAGCTGGCTCAAATATGAGGGGGGAAAGTCTGATGTGCTTTCCCCTAATGTTAGTTCTGTTGAGGGCCATAATGTAGAACAGTCCTTTTGCTTTTGTTTTACCTGATTATAGAGCAGTTACTCCAAGCCTTTGTTTTCACTGCTGTTTCCTGGGGAAAAACGGAGGAAGGAAAGTAAGAATCAGTTCTGTTTCTTATGTGTAAAGGTCTGCTGTGTTGGCAATAGATTTTAAGGTTATTTGTTTAAAGCTGTTAAAGAACATGCAATAGGTAAAATTCAAAATCACTTTAATAGGTTTGTACAACAACCAACTCAACAATCACAACCAGAATTTGGTCGATTAATCTGGCAAACTGAATCGCAATTTGGTTTTACTGTTTATGGGAGCCACCAAACCTGCCTGCTGATTTTTCTTTTACCATCCAAGCAATTTTAGTTAATTAACAAATAAAAAAATATGGGTTACTAGTCATGTCTTCTTGTTAGTTTCTCAAAAACCACCCCACTGCACACACGCCATGACGCATTGTTACACCATGTCTGTTTCAAAGAGAGCACAGATCAGCGGCAAGTTAATTTTTATATTTGGTTTTAATAAATGTATTGGAATAAAACTTAAATAAAACTCGTCTTAAAAACAGTTTATGGAGAGTTGGGTATATCAAATACCAAATGTATATCAAAAAACACAAATTATGACTTTATGACATTTGGTATTTGATATACCCAACTCTCCATAAACTTTTTAAGCCGAGCTGAGAGAAGACTAGGCTGTACCAATGACTAAGACATTTGTCATTGTTTATCTAAGCCTTACGTGTCTGTTTCTCTAAAATACTTGACTGTAAATTCCCACTTCACCTTGTGTTTTCTCTCATAAGCCCCATGTCCCTTGCTATGGCTTTGTGGTCTCACTGTGGGTTAAATTTTACGTAGTAATGACAAAATGATGAGAGGCATGCTGGAGATCATAAGGACACTAAACAGCGCTGAAAGTCGATGGTGTGCACACCTTCAGTAAAAACAAAGCTTTTGAAGTTTTGGATATGGCACAGTGCAGCGCATCAGGTGTGCACTGGTGTGTAAAAAGCATTTATATCGCTATACTGGTGCTGATATGAAGTTAAAAAACTAATACTTGGGAAAAGGGTATATAAAAATTATTTGCAAAAACAGTATGCATCAATTCACAGTCACTTTATTGTCAGACTTTCCATCAGCAACCCCCATCCCCACCCCCAAATTTCAGTAGCTCTTTGTGAATAACCAGGTCAAAATATATACATTACTCAAACGCATGAGATATATATATTCATATAAACGGGTCCTGAACCAACAGACATGGAGAGTGTATCAACAGAGGACCATTCAGTTTAAACTCAATTCTGTACGGAAATTCAGCAAAGCAGCTCCATCTAGTGGCCGAGATGAAAACAATCAATTTATTATTTTAAACTTTAGATTTGCTGCACAGTATCAGAAGTTCAGGCAAGTGTCGAAGTACAGCACTATTTTAATTACAATGTTCATGTATTGTTTTTCTGTGTTTCAGGCAGTTATTAGAAAGGGAAAACAGCCGCAGCAGCTCCTTGCCAAAAGAGTCACTGCCTACTGCTGCATACACAGCTTCAAATAAGGCATATGGAATGTTTTAGAGCTGCCATACTATTAGATGGGGATGCTAACATAAATGAGTTTTATCAGAGTGCTTTCGTTTCTTGTTTTTTGACCATGTTTGGGTATTTCTAGCTGGTGTATAAAAAATGAAAATCAAAAGTTTTGTTTTGACAGAAACATTATGTACCCTTGCCTGTCTTTCTCCTTCTCTGACTGTCTGACTGACTGACTTCCCCACTGAAAACCCCCAGACATGCACAATCATGTCTGTGGCTTCCTGTGTGAAATGATGCAACTGTGAGTATCTTGATTGTACGCATTTCCTCTGAAATGACAGCGTTGCCACTCTCTCCAACCACTGCCTCTCTCCTCTCTTCATATGCTGAACGCAAGGAATGCAGCCGAGGCTTTAGGCAGCCAGGCTTCACTTTTAAAATTTCGGGAAAGCTTGATTCAGTCTTCATTTTCTTATCGGCGAATTCAGAATTCAGTCTAGCTTAAGGGCATCTGTGTTACAGGGTGGTCCAAACATGCCAGCATGCATTCTGCCCTCCACTCCACTGCAGGTTTTACAAACAGCTTTCACAGTTCTCAACATCTGCCACGGCTGTAATGAGTGAAATGCCTTTATATAATTAATACAGAGCCTCTCACAATTAAAAACAGTGCTTAAATATAACACAAAAAAAAAACACTGGTGACTTTCTCTTGAGGATATGCAGGAGCCTCCTGAAAAATATGTGCATAATTTCCAAATGAAACATATATAACATAATATTTTAAACGCTTTTGAAACGATTAAGCTTCTTTCTGTGTGTTCAGGATGCCAGTGTTTTTGCTAAGAAGCTTCAGCAAGACTCTGTTCACAGCGTACCTCTGTCCAGCAATCTGGAGAGACCTGCCGCTTTGGAAACCAGCTGCAAAGGCCTAAACTGTGAGAAATGTTCATTCTTTTGAGTGCAGTTTTCTGATGCAACATGGGCAATTTTTGGGAGTGCGGTATTAATCCTGCTTGAAATGTGCAGTTTATAAATGTGCAATTTTTCTGGTGCATTATTACTGTTTCTGTCAATGCCTATCACTCCATTGCGTACCTGTGTGTATATATATCCACAGTGTACTACATATTTTTATATATCACTCTGTACATATATACATACTTATATACTCAGTGTGTACATACGTACATATACTTGTAAAAGTTTACAGATACATATATATATATGCGGGGGTACTCGAGTTACGAGGGTCTCGACATACGACGCTTCGAGTTTACGACGCTCACGTGGGCGAACTAGTTTAGTGGGGCACGGTGGAAGTATACACAGAATGCGCGGAATATGCAGTAACGTGGCGTATGAGTGAGGAAGTACGCATATCTAAACGCTGATGTTACATTTCTGTTGCTTTGTTTGCTTTGTTTTGGCCTTTATCGTGGCTTCTGAACGAATTTTTAATACTCATTTTTGTTATTTTTTCTGAGTTGTGTTTATAGATTTTACTACTGTGTTAAGACAGGTTATTAACTAGGGTGTGTTTTGACCAAAATTCGGGTTACATCATTGTCGAACGAATGGATCTCCATCATAACTTGAGGACCCCCTGTATATATTTTTCAATATACATGTCCTTATTTACATTTCTAGATTGTTTTTATAGTGTACTTTTTATACTGTACTATTGGTATAGTTTTTATTCTATTGTTTTTCATTTTTGCTGCTCTTACCTTTGTGCTGTCCACTTTCTGTCATGACAATGCAAATGTCCCACTTGTGGGACTGTTAAAGATATATCTTCTCTAATCTTATTTTAAACAGCAGAACAAATTGTTATTAATTATGCAATTATTTTGGAACAGTATATCAAAAAGATGGACATCTAAGGGTTAGATGTGTTAAGAATGTGTTCATATTTCTCGTGTTTCCGAAAAAGATAATGGGTTTCTTGTAATAGACAATAAATTCTTTTTGGAACTGCTGATGATTCTGAGTTACTGTAATTATTTTAATGATTTGCAAAAGAAGAGTGCTCAGTGCATTGGAACAGCATTTAACATCACACGTATTTTGCAACTTACCACAAGACACTGTTGCCGTGTATTAGTCAATTTGTGTTGGAAATGACCCAATATGCCTCTTTTTGGAAGCACTGCCGAATTTCTGCAGAAATTCTCAAGTTCTCTAACATCTAACACCATCCAGTGTTGAAAATAAAGGTTTGCCAGGATAACAAGTGTTTTAAACAATAAGATTGTTATGTATTAGAAAAGTAAGGCAACATTTATTCTTAAAAATAGGTATTTTCTATATTTTTATTTTTGTGAAAGCTCTACTTTTTTTTGTAAAAGCTCTAAGATACAGTCCACATATGAAGTCCCATATGCTTCCACATGGCAAAGTGCTTTGGGTTTGACATGGTCTTGCATAAAACAGACACAATCTGTAAAAGTAAAAGTAAAAATATATCTTTGTAAAGTGGTCCTAATAATCAGCAAAAGGCTAAAAGTTGTGCTTGGCAGAAATACATTACTCCCCCCAACGGCAGTGATGTATGTAGAACTTTATTGGAGCCAAAAGCCTTGCGGGTATGGCAAGGTACCCAAAACACACATTCGTATCCTGTTGTATTTTGGAATCTGTTTGAAAACGGCCATCTCAGACCAAAGGCATCATAATTAAGAGGGAGATAAATAGGCTGCTTATTTAACACTGATGTATGCAAATAGCTGAAGTATTTAGTTATTAAGGGTGCTGTTGCACTTGTCCTGAATATTGGAGTCTCAGGAGTGATTCTGGGAGAGGCTCATTAGTGCAGGTTTGTTTTCACACTAGAGAATTTCTTCTAAACTGTGGATTGATTACACAGCTTCATGTGTCACAGCTGCCTGGGCTGTTTTTGCAAAATGATAAACAATAGGTTTGCCCTTTTGTTATTTTTGTCAATAAAAGCATGACAGTTCACAACACAATACATAAATAGTCGTATTTATTCCTGTATTTACTCTTATGTTGCTCTGCTAGACTACCAACACTCAGACAGTCAAGTTACTTGTGCTCATGCATGAAGCTGCTGGTGGCCTGGTGGTTAGGGTGTTGCCCCTGCAATCAAAAGGCTGTGGGTTTGAATCCCAGAACTGATAGTGTCATCACTGAGGCACCCTTGAGCAAGGTTCCGTCCCCACACACTGCTCCCTGGGGGCTGTGTTACTAGCTGCCTGCTGCTTCACTTGATGAATGGGTTAAATGCAGAGAAAGATTTTTACATTGTTCACACGGCATGCTGTGCTGAGTCCTCGCATGACTATAAGAGGCCTCTTTACAAACGAGGAGCCTTTCTCACTCGGGAGAACATTTAGCCATGCACGACATGCTTTATTTGTGATTAGATTACTGCATGAGTTCACACTACTTTCTCATGCAAGCACTTTCACATAGGCCAAGGACTCCATTAGTACACCTAAAGAGAACCCCAGACCCCCAGGAATCAGGTCAAAACCAGCTTCCATGTTCAGGCAAATGTATCAAACTTTTGGGGCAAATGTATCAGTAATCTGCATTGTGAAAACACCCTAAGTGACCTCAGTTACTAATGACTAATGGGTGTCAAATTAGAGATATGACTGTCCTGCCAACACTGGCCACATTCAAATGAAGAGTTGCACTTCTGTTTTTCTTTGCATATCACACTAGTGCGCAAACACCATGCTCACTGAATGTGACCGTGGTTTCCAGTTCTGTTGAATACTGTCTTTCCCACACATCTAAATGCAGAAATGACATTAGTCACTGTTCCCACCCAAAGATTGGCCAGTATCTGTGAAAAAAGTGATATAATGTTTTTCCCTGCGTGGAGTGTGGAGACATTCAAAGAGGCATTTGCTTGTGCTCTGTGGACCTATCGCTAGCGTATGTCTCTGAACATTAAAACGGTGAAAATGAGAAAAAAGAAATGATTTTAAGCTAATGGTAATGACACACTGCACTCACAGAAAAGAACTAGTAGATGAGTAGAGATTAGAGAAACATTTTCCACTTTACCGGCCTCTTAACCTGTAATCTCATTAACATTCAGATGTCCTGTGGAAAAAGTACAGTACCTCCCCATGTATGGCTAATCCTGTCCTGAATGATTAATGCAAAGAAATCTCCAAGCTGAAAATATTCGCCGATATTATTGAAATATATTTAAAATTCAACCAATCATATAATTTTACAGAACAGCTGCAGCATTGCTGCATGACCTCCCAAGTGCCAGGAACGTCCTGCTGTGTGAACCTCTCCTGTCTCCGTTGGGACCACTCAAGCATAATGGTACGGGCTCTTCAGGCACTGCTATTAAATTAACATAATTGTCTAGTGTCCTTAATAAATCTGTACAAAATTATGTCCGTCTTACTGTGGTGAAGACGCTGACCTGCTTCTGAACTTTTCAGGCTCTTCATGGCCTCTGTGTCGCTTGCTAACAATTCCACAAAGCAATCAAAAATGCTCTCATATGTGACTTTTGACCACTGTTTCACATTGTTCTCCCATCCATCCTGGTAGGAGGATGAGGTAAAACAATATCACCTCATTTGTCATAGTTTCAGTTCCTACATTTTGTTGTTAGAGAATGTAGGATTCAGTACTAATGCACTGCATTCGGAATGACTCTGCTGAGTCTGTTTAGAGTTAGACTGAAGTTATGAAGATATTTCACACAAGGGACCCTGGGGTATAGGAATACAGACAGTCCCCATGACAATATAAGGAACTGATGGTAGACAATCAGTAGACAAGTAGGCTGATGGAGTAACACCCCCTCCTATTGCTTTTTTCTTTCTGGTCTACATGGCCTCTCTGGGCAAAAATGTGAGGGGGGTGTTTTGATTTGTTGACAAGGTGGGGGGCAGTGGACACTGACACGTTAGAGGGCTTTTGAAAGGACAAGAAGTGAAAGGATGCAAGAAGTGGAATCACACAATGGCACCAGGTCCAACTGATGGAAATCCGTCACAGCAACGGAAACTTTAATCCCTAAAGAATTCACCCAAAACTTTTCCTGAAAAATATGTTCCTAAGACTACTCTCAATCTGCTCAAAGTGTTTCCATACTGTGTCATAACCCTCTCTGACAAGCCTGCACGACCTCAACAATTGGCTGGAAATGGTTCAGGCAGGTTGAGAGTCTTGGGGATATTGGTGTTTATATGGAAGAGACTTTGGTGATTGTTGACTTTTAGTGTTTGCCTCATAGCTCCAGTGCTAAAGAAGATGTATTTGGACATTAATTTGGATCCAAAAACCTAATCTGCAATTTGATTTTATGCAAAGCTGTTCCTTGTATTGAAGATCTGCACTTATGTCAGTCCATTCATTCACTTTTTCCTTTAATTTCACTACAAACAGTCATTCACAAAAAATAAGCAGATGTCAGAATTTTAGGCAAAACATTAGAATGTTCCTTTAAACTGTCTGTAACAGTGAATGACGAGCCACATTGCCTGTTTCTTTACAGGAGGAGTCAGACAGCAGTGCTCTTCACTGCAGCAGCTTTGGAGGAGCGAGCCTCTGTGGTCCAGCATGCGTGCGAGAGGGAGAGAGACTGAGAGAGAAAGAGAGGGAGCAGCATCCAGAGAGAAAACACATGGAGAGCACAGTGATGTAACAGTGTGCAGAGGAGATTGCGCAAACACACGCATGCACACGATACGGCTCCGAAACCTACACACCACACATTTGCCCAACTTCCAACCCCTTCACACAGGGGCAAATACATGCACAAACACACACACACTGACAGGTACTAATCACAAATGCAAAACCCACATGGTGAATGTCCTCCAACACCCCACACAGAGAGGCTCATTTCTCGAAAACCCACACACACACAGATACAGATGCACACGCTCCTACACGCTCCCAGAGACCATGCAGAAAGTGTGTGTGAGAGAGAAAACAGAGAAAGGGGTCTGAGAAAAAGAGATGCAGATGCAGCAGCACTCTGCAATTTTTTCTTACAATTATAACATTATCTAACCAAAATGGAGCCTCCTACTCCTCCACAAGTCAAAACCAAACCTCCGCACAAATATATGGACAGATGCACTGTGTCTGAAATACATTTGATTTGATTGGAAATGTGCTGAATAATTAATGCTATTCTCTGCTATGATCTGGGCTTTTGCTTTTCTTCATGCTTTTTTGATTTAACATAGCTGTTTCCAAAATTACTCACGCAGAGTGAAGACCCTTTCGAAATACAGAATTTAATCAGCTTATGCAGTGTGCCATAGTGCCATATAGACATACCACATCTACATTTATCTGCCATTATTAATTCTGCCTTAATGTATAATTCCCTATTTGTGATTAAGTAGAGTGCTATAGTGTATGTGTGTTTTTTTTTCTGAGGTCATACATAATTTTCTAGTAGGTGACATGCCCAAATAAGTACTCAAAGCCAGCACGTTTTTGTTCTATTTACATTTTTCCTATAAATGTCATTACAAGGCCATAAAAGAGGAAATCTTTGCCAAGTTTTCTAAATTTCACCATAATTAAAGGGTTAAGATGAAAACAAAGTTATTCAGAGTTTGACTTGAAAGGACTTGTTTACTGCAGAATTGTTTACTGCAGTAGTGATAGGAACATGTTTAAAGAGTCGCTTGAAGATGCATCACAGAAAGTTAGTATATGGTTATGAATGTGCTGCCTGACACCTGAGACATTATTTTATGATAGCTTTGAGACACTGCTTTGAGAGACAGTGCTGTGGGGCAAAAACAGCCTTCAAAGAAACAGTTTATCAGATTTTGAACTATTTTACTATCATCAGCTCTACAAATAAAAACTCAAAAGACCCATGAGGGTTCACAGGTAGTTTTGGATGGTATATGCAGACCCATTAAAAAAAATGTATGACACAGAAATCATGGCAAATACGTGGAATTCCTCTTTAATTAATCAAAATATGAATGTCATGAGATCTTTGTTTATGCCACATAACTGCTCTCTCTCTGGTGTAGAAAAGACTGCCTTCTCTCCCTTTACAGCCTATAAAGATGATCCTATGAGGAAACAAAAATGTTCTAAATTGGAGAGAAAAAAAGAGTACTGCTATCTATGCTACAAGTAAGTGCTCTGTTCGAAAAGGGTCATTCATTTAGTCATTCACTTTTCACATCACAGGGTTTCCTATAGTGTGAACTGACTGGAGAACGGCCATCGAATCAGCAAAAGATTTATTGTTGAGAATACTACAACACTGCAACATGGTGGTGACACTACATGCAGCCAATACAGGGCAATATTTATGATACAAGTGTTTTAAGTAGGCTTTTGTCATTTGTATTGGACAGAGCTGATGAAATATTTGAAATGTCTTTTTGTAGTTAAAAAAATGACATTATAAAATTGTAAAATGACGCATGCTGTCTCTGAATGGTAATTTAGTGAGATCAGCATGAAAACTGATGCAGCACAAAGGGGGCGATGGGTAGGTTACAAACAGTTCCTGTGGCCTACACTAAATCTTTTACCAGTTTGCATAATGTTCTAACTAACGATTTGGCCCGAGTACTGGCCCTCACAGTAAAGTTGGCTTCATGTTTCATGTTTCGGGAGAATTGTTGTCAGTTAAATGCTTATTTGTACTTTTGAACAAGACTGTGTGGGCAGGCACACCTCAAAGTCGTTTTCCAACTTTTGTGGGTCAGAACGATTGGAGGTCGAGACAGGAGCATACGTGAGAGAAACATTCAGAATCATGTGGAGTCTAGTTTTCATGGCCATTGCATAAATGACCACCTGACAATGTTTTATTATATTTATAATTAGAGGTAAAGGGTATAACTATACAGTCCACAGCAACAGGAACAACAGTCTAAGCCAGAGCTTTGAACAGCAGTTGCCCTTGGACGGGCAACTGTCGAGGACACTTGGGCAAAGGGCCCCGGCATTCGTATGTCTGGGGTGAGTTGGTGACCCGGTGCCCCGATGTGCAGTGGTTCCCCTCAGAGAAAACAGATAACAGAGTAAGTTCTGCTTAAGTTGACTTCATGCTCCCTTAGAAAAGTTTCAGTGTTTTTAAAATATAAAATACAGCACTTTTATTTTGTTACATGGTACAGTATTTTGTACTTTATTAGTAGGGGGTGGGTCTGAATGGAGCTAAAAGCTATGACTCCTTACATTTAGAATGTTTATGATGTTCATTATTTATTACAGGCATTGTTCTGTACGGTGGCCCTTTTTCTCTTAGTCTTAGAGAATGCAGTTCTACAGTTTGAGGGCACTACAGGTTCTAAAAAATTCTAGTGAACACTGTAGATAGCTACATTTAGTTAACACTGCAAGTCTGTTTGCCAATGTTTACAGTGCTTAGTGGGTCATCACAGGTCATGGGGGCTGTACTGACAACAGCAGTCACAGTGAGGTTTCTAAAAGATGTGAAATTAGGAGTAATTTTGTAAATATTCACCACTTCAACTCTAGTGTTATCAGTTCAACGTGAGTTTGCACGTAGTCAGTCTTCCTATTTCGATTGTACTCTGGGGATTAACGTATGAAGGATGTGACAGATGTCATTTTTTGAGTGCCATTTATTTAACCCATAAACAGACAGAGGTATATTAGAGCCCAGTGGATCTAGGACCTGCGCCTAAAAGCTTTTCCTCATCAGCACATTGCGAGTCCTTACACCACATGGCTGCTGGAATAAACGAAGCACGCACTCGCGCTCACACGCACACTTAAGCACGCATGGGGATGCACACATACAGCCACAGCTTAGAGGACATCATCACAGTCTCTGGGGACGTAGAGGGGCAGGGGTAATGTGGGGATTTTTTCAATCAATATTTCACTTTAATCTTCAGGACCGTGTGTGCTTTCAGCAGGCAGCTTAAGGAATGAAGTGCTTATTTATTTATTCCCTTTTTCATGTAAACATGCATAAACAAAGCACAGCTGATCTCAAAACTCCATTGCGATCAAGCCAGACAGAAAAGAATTTTCAACCCGAACAGTTCACCAGTTCATCACAGGGCAGGCCATGGGTGCCAGAAGCATTTTTAACATGGGGGGACGCAGCACTCTACGTCTCGGCTGTTGGGAAAGTTAAAGTGGGGGGACGAAACAAATGATTTTGAAAAGTGGGGGGACGTGCTATCATGGTTCTGGCGCCCATTGGGCAGCCATACAAACACACTCACGCTTTGGGGCAATTTAGCATCTCCAGTTCACCTGACATTCATGTCTTTGGACTGTGGAAGGAACCTGAAGCACCAAGTGGAAACGCCATGCATACAGGGGTAAAACATGCAAACTCCACACAAAAAGGACTCTCGTCTGCCCCGGCAAAGGGACTGAACCCAGGACCTTCTTGCTGTGAAGTGACATCACTAGCCACTGCCACAGTTCCACTAAATGACTGGGAAACTGGTCTTAGTGTTAGACATAATAAGCTCTTTTTGACCTTTTAAGAGGAGCTACATTAAGATCACTTTCGTTTATTATTACCCCTTGAACTGCAGGTTTATTGTTCTGTATGTTCTACGAATCATTTTTCAGTAACTACAATAATTTATATTCAAGGTCATTATGAAAGTGAGAGATGGAAGTGTAGACAAACTTTCATAGCAACTGTTGTTTAGCTGTATAACCCTTACAGAATGCTGAAAATTCCAATAAACCTAGTTTTGATTCATAACAAAATGGCCCAGATTACACTTGGTATTGAAAGGCTGTTTCTGGGTGCTGTCTGTTCACACATCTAAAATGTAGCATTTGTGCCTGGAACGTGTTTATATGTAAACACAATGTGACCCGCTTAGCTACCTTCACAATCTCTGTAAACTTTGTTAAGCTTGTCCAATCTCAAAACAACTCAGAGCGTCCATAAACAATGGCATATTCTTTTCTGTGCTTATCGTCCATGTTCAACTGCCTAAAGAGACAATTTAATTAGATTCACCTTCGAAGCATCCTGATGATGCTATGTGGTCTCCTTACTTAAGGCCCAAATATTTATTCAATAGTTGTTTGTTATAATTTATAAGCAACATTGCGTAAGCAATAGTCCCTTTCATTGTAACACCTGTGTCTGCAGCATGTGTCTGTGATGATGTTAACTAGTTATAACACTAATGAGAGCGATGCGGGGCACATGTGCATAACCGTAGCTAATTTATGCCCGTAGCCACTGCAATGTATGGAACTGACTGCATAAGTGGCGTGTGAGTGTCTCTGACCTCAAGCGGTGTGTGTATGTGTGTAAGTGTGTATTCCAAGACCCCAGTTCAGCTGCACTGGCCTCAATGTGTCCATTCACCCATAAATCAGATAATGTGGACGTTTTTCATAATTTACATCACTCTCTCTCTCTCTCTCTCTCTCTCCACTCTCTCTCCTCTTTCTCTCTCTCTCTCTCTCTCTGTCTCTCTCTTTTTCTTTCATCTCTCTCTCAGTTTCTTTCGTGTCATCTGTCATCCTACATTCATTGGCCTCTTTTTTTTCTCGGGGTGGTATTATCTAGTGGTAGTGCCTTTAGGTCAAACTAACTTGCCTTTGAATCAGTCCTTCCCTTTTATCCTCTTTATCTCTCCCCCCCTTTCTGTCTCTCTTGGCTAGCTCCTCTGTTTCCAGTGTTCTTCCCATTTTTGCTGCACTCTCCTTTTATGTTTATAGTTAACTGAAGGAAGGTTATGTGGTTCTGATCTTTCTTTCTTTTTTCCTTCTTTTTTTCTTTCTTTCTTTCTGTCTTTCTTTCTTTCTTTCTTTCTTTCTTTCTCTCTCTTTATTTCTTTCTGTCTTTATCCCAGGCTCTCATCTTAAACTTTAAGCATCAGGCAAATCCTGCCATCCCTATCTCTACCACTCTTTCTCTCACCCTCTCTCAATACTACTCTTTCTGTCTCTCCCTTCCTCTCTCTCTCTCTCTCCCTCTCCCTCAATACCACCCTCTCGCCACCCCTCCGTCCCTCCCTCCCTCCCTCCCTTCCTTTATCTTTCTCTCTCACTCTCTCTCTCCCCTTCATCTCACCTCCAACCAGTCAGTGTGCTCTTTCCCTCCTGCTCGGTCCTTCTCTTTCTCTCTCTCTGTCTTTCTCTTTCTTCTTCTATCTCTCTTTCTCTCTTTCCCTCTTTCTCTTTCTCTCTCTTTTTTTCTACTCCTCTCTTTATCTCAGTTCCTCCCGGACGTTTGGGCTGCCTCTGTGTGAGCCTCCATACACCTCGCTCCAGAACAAGCCCGTCCAGCTGCTGCACTCAAGCCAGGACACACACTCCACACACCGGGTAAGAGACAGAGCACACACATCTCACACTGCATCAGAGAGAGAGAGAGAGAGAGAGAGAGAGAGAGAGAGAGAGAGAGAGAGAGAGAAATGGACAAGAATATTAACATCCAGGGGGAGAAAGTAGAAGAAGAGAAAAGACAAGATACGAGGAAAGAAAAGAAGAGAAAAGCAGAAAGGAATGGAGAACAGCAGAAAGAAAAAGAGAGAATACGGAGAATGAGAGGATGTGAGAGAAAAGGGAAGAAAGGGAAAGGATAAGAGAAAAGAAGAGAGGAAAAGAGAGGCGAGAGTTGCGGCATGTGTAAAGACAGAGAGTGGAGGGCTGCAGGAGAGTTGAATGCAGAGAGAGAGAGACGGAGAGAGAGAGAGAGCGAGAGAGTGAGAGAGAGAGAGAGAGAGAGAGCGAGGTGGTGAATGAGAGCAGGAGTGGGAGAGTACAAGAGATCCAACCCCACCACAAAAATAATGAAATACACAGAAATACGAGAGATTAAGATAGAATGATGATTAGTTAAAAGAGAAGCGACAGGGAATGGGTGTAAGAGACAGGAGGACAGAAATAAAGAGAGCGAGAGAGAAAGAGAGAGAGAGAGAGAGAGAGAGAGAGAAAGAGAAAGAGAGATTCCTGTGTGTCTGCATTATCATCTGTGTGTAATACCCCATTCACAAACCACAGCTGAGCTCTGCCAGCCAACCTGCGCCGTGTGTGTGTGTAAGTGAACGTGTGTGTAGCAGGTGAATGGATAGCAGAAAATAAATGTGACAGCATCTCATGTTATCTTCTGTCTGCATGAATGGGAGGTTAGTGTTTCATTAGAGTAACAGAACCCATCTGCAACTTCTGCAGCACTGATGAAGGTTAAAGGGATACTGGTGAGGGTAGATGAAAATGATGTTAATGATAACGAGGGCTCTTTCTTTCTTTCTTTTCATTCCTTCTTTCTTTCTCTTGTCTTATCTCCTTCTCTCTTTTATCTTTTTTCTTTCTCTCTTCTCTTCCTCTCTTTCATTCCCTCTTATTCCCTTTCTCCCTCCCCATCTCTCTCTCTTCCTGTCCCATTATCTTTTCCATTTTCTTTCTCTCATTCTCTTTCTCGCTTTATCTATCTTTTTCATTCTGTCTCTTTCATTCTTACTTTCTCATTCTTTCTATATTTGGGTCTCTCTCCCTTTTTTCTCTCTTTCTCTGCATCTCTCTCTCTTTCTCTCTCACTCTCTGTCCCTCTGTCTCTGTCACTGTCGCTCTCATTCTCAGTCTCTCTCTTTATCTTTTTCATTCCATATCATTCTTTCTTACTCTTCTCTCTCTCTCTCTCTCTCTCTGTCTCTCTCTCTGTCTTCTCTGCATCTCTCAGACTCTCTTTCTCTCTCCCTGATGTCTCTCTCTCTGTATCTTTTTCATTATATCTCTTTCTTTCTCACTCCCTCTTTCTTTTTCTCTCTGTCTCTGCCCCTCTCTCTTTATCTATCTTTTTCATTGTCTCTTTCATTCTTACTTTCTTTCTTTCTCTATTTCTGTCTTTCTCCCTTTCTTTCTCTTTCTCTGCTTATATCTCTTTCTCTCTCTCTCTCTCTCTCTCTCTCTCTATCTCTCTCTCTCACACCCACTCTCTTTCACACTCTCTCTCTCTCTCACACACTCTCTTTCTCTCACTCTCTCTCGCTCTCACACACACACACACACTCTCTCTCACACACTCCCTCTCACACACTCTGTCTCTCTCACTCTCTCTCTCTCACACACTCTCTCTCTCACACACACTCTCTCTCTCTCACTCTCTGTCTCTCACACTCTTTCTCTCTCTTTCTCTGTCTCTTTCTCTCACTCTCTCACTCTGACTCTCTTTCTTTCTCTCTCCTCTCCTCTCCTCTCCCCTCTCTCTCACTCTCTCACTTTCCTCTCTCTATCACTCTCACTCTTTCCCTCTTTCTCTTTCTTTCTCTCTCCTTGCGTCTCCCCCTCGCTCTCTCTCACTCTTTCCCTCTCTCTTTCTTTCTCTCTCCTCTCCTCTCCTCTCTCTCTCTTTCCCTCTCTCATTCTCCTCTCTCTCTCACTCTATCTCTCTATCTCTCTCTTACCCCCTCTCTTCCTTTCTCTCTTTCTTTCCTCTCTCTCTCTCCCTCCTCTCTCTCTCTCTCTCTCTCTCTCTCTCTGCACCTCTCTCGCCCTCCCTCCCTCCCTGTGCTCTCACAGTTGAGAGTTGGGCTCTGAATGGTGTTACACTTGTTAGACAGGGCTGCGCTCGAGAGGCTGGATGAAGTGTGAGGAGTTGGAAAGCTGTTAGGGCCTTTGTAGTCCTTTAGAGCCCACTGAGACCATTTCACAGCTCCGCCTCTCCCGGGCCGTCCCGCTCCGACACTGCGCTTTTTCACCTGCGGGCCACAGTGGTGGTATTAATAGGGGCTTTTTTAAATAACTAAACTTGGCTGCGAATCAGTCAAGCAAAATTGGATTAGCAATTTGTTTGAACATATTGTCGGTCATTAACGATACCGTAAACAAATTTTCGTTAAAGTGATAATATTTCTTTTGCCAAATTTTCACGTTTTCAAAGCAGCTAGAGAGAGTTCCCTGAAGGGGGCAGCAGTGAGGAAACCTGTATTTGTATTTATTTGGTTGACAATTTCATATCTTTAGCACTAACCCACATGAAGGCTGGGGTGCTCCGAGCCTAGTGTGGCTGATACGGAAAAAGCCAGAGGTGGACGTGTCCTTTCATGCTGGCGTTCTGGGGATTAGGCTAGACACAAAGTACTTTTGGGTAATAGCTCAACAGCCGTTTTGTCCAAAATCACAAGTCGAGTTGGCCCTGACTCATTCTGACTCATTTGTGGATTAGCCCCACCTAGTGAATAACATTAATGCAAACATCCAAAACTT
>JBBPCX010000028.1:9463509-9475949 GCA_037974365.1 Hydrocynus forskahlii | reverse complement strand
TGCAACATAGTTGGGAAGAACTTTCTGCAGAATGAACAATGAGACATTGAACCGCTTGAATTTCAATACAAAAAAAAGAGAAAAATTGGGGTGCTCTAAAACTTTTGGCCAGTAGTGTAAATGTGTTAGGAAATGTATAATTTTTGTTTCATAGCTCAAGGTTTTTCAGTTGCACCTGGTCTGACAGGTAGACATTCATCATATTGTCCACTCTCAAGTGATAAACACTTTAATCCTCCTGAAGCAATGTAAAACTAGCATCAAAACCCCCAGTCCCCTGTGAAGATCAAGAAGAATAAGAAGAAATGGAGGATGATGAAGAAGAAGAAGGAAGGGCGATGATGATGATGATGATGATGATGATGATGAAAAAAGAAAGAAGGAGAAGAAGAAATGGAGGATGAAGAAGAGAAGGGTGATGATGATTAAGAAGAAGAAAATGGAGGATGACAAAGAGGAAGGGAAAGATGATAAAGAAAAAAGAATAAGAAAACCAACACTGGACCTGGGGAGCACAGTATGCAGACAGTACCTTACTCAAGGGTACCTCAGTGGTGGCACTTATTAGTCCTGAGATTCGAACCCACATCCTTCTGACTGCAGGGTCAACTCCCTAACCACTAGGCCACCAGCCGCCCCAGAAAAGGGCAATAAAATGAAGAGGATAATAACAGTAATACGATAATAATATTGTAACAACACTGTGTCTTACTCTAGCAGTATGGAGTTAGCCAATCGCTGAGCAGGTGGGGGGGCAGAGGGGCGGGGCTTGTCGGAATACGGGTGGTAAATGAAGCTGTGACAGGACTGGAGGGGGCTCCACTCTGAATATGGGAGCTGCACTCCCTGGCCAGTCTGTGTGTGTCTGTCTCACTGCGGTTTCCCCAGACGCGGGATCCTGCTCGCTCCAGCTCGAACCCCGGTAAAGTCCTACTCTCCTCCCCCGAACCATGGAGCTGTCCGCGACCGGGGACCGCGTGTTCGCCGCCGAGGCCATCCTGAAGCGGCGAGTCCGGAAGGTGAGCCCGAGGCTTTTCTCCCTACGTTTACTTTAAATGAGCTGAGGCCTACTGGTCCTCTTGAACTTCAATTCAGTCACAATACCGTGTTTTTCCTACGCAGTTTACAAACCCAGCCATATCCTCGGCTCTTTGTCTCACTTATGGGCTCATAAAATACTAGACTAAACGTTAAACCTCCAAAACTTTCAATATTGTTTATTATTGTAACATATTTGTTTTATTTTGATCGTGCTGTAGTCTGTTAGCTAGGTAGCTAGCTGGGTTAGCCAGTATGACGGCCCCAGCTGTTTTGTGTCTGCCAGAATTGCAAATTCTGACAAAGGGCAGGCTGTGCTCGCTGTTTTGTGAGTAAATTATGACACAAACTCATATATTTATTCATAGTCTTTTTTATTATCCCCTCTTTTATTGCTACACGAGAGAGGAGCGTCAAGAATTCACACAAATTTGAAATGTTTCCTGCTGTCATGACTGAAATAAGCTTGTTTAATTTCAACTATGGCAAGACTAGGTACTCGTGGTAGATGATCTCTATTTTTTTCAGGTTTGCTTTAAAGTTCACCATTCTGCACATGTTTCGCGGATATATACGCATATATATTTTTTTTTCTCTAATGCTGAATGCTACTATTGTTCATGTGCCTCACCATGTGCCTTTGTTTTCATCCCAGGGTCGAATGGAGTACTTAGTGAAATGGAAAGGATGGGCCATAAAGTAAGTCATCTGAAACGCCTGGTTTAATCGTTTTGCTGTTTTAAAAATAGTCCAAAATAATTTGTTATTTTGTGTATCTTGCAGATATAGCACTTGGGAACCAGAGGAGAACATTCTTGATGAACGCCTGGTTGCAGCTTTTGAGCAAAAGTGAGTTTTTGCTGTTTATTTTTAGGATGTCATATTAAAGCAAAGAAAATGACAGGTGTGATGGGAATGCATGGTTAATATCAAAATGTTAGTGTCTAGCATTCTGCAAAATATGTTTCATAGTTAAGATAGAAATGTAATCAGGGTAAAAATGTTTAAGAAATGTTCAGATGCGTTTGCATTATACTAATGTGAATGTAAATAGATTAGACATATTTATTTAAATAAGCAGGTTTGAGATGTAAATTAAGGCGCTGAAGATGCTCTACTTTCACCCCTTTTATGTGTGGTGACTGTTGCTGTGTGTGTTTTGAGTTATACTAGCCGTTGATGTCTGAGTGTTTGAAGTGGTCTGCATGAGACAGAAGTTGAAGGTGTGAAGCATGCTCTCAGGAAGTACTCAGTCGTGTTGGGCCGCATAAGATTACACTCATATTTAAGCAACAAATAGCTATGAGTTAGCTTTGGTGGTGAGCCATCTTCTGTGCTTGCAGACACAGTTGGGAAATAAAAATTCACAATAGCAGTTGCAGGCAAGACTTCATATACTTTGTATCTTTTTACTTTTCTTTTGACCTTATGTGACACTGTTTAGAAGAGGCTTTTATGTGGAGCGATTATTAAATATGTGTAGACTGTAGACTGAAACAAAAGATGTTGTTAACCGCTGATTTCATGATATGTGCCATATGGTCTTTTTAACCAGAGAGAGAGAACAAGAGCTTTATGGACCAAAGAAGAGAGGACCCAAGCCTAAAACACTGCTCCTGAAGGTGTGGCATGTGTAATATATTGTTAAAATATGTCATTTTTTAAGATATTTAAGTTGGCCTGTCAGCTTGCAAACGTTTGAAATCTTTTCATTCTTGCATGTTATTTGACTGTCTTAGTTTCATCAATGAAAATGTCCCATGTTTCCTCTGTTTATTGTTTTTCTGCTACTTCTGTGTTTTGTTTTGTTTTTTCTCCAGTCAAGAGCGCAGGCTTCAGACAGCTCCCCCCGAGTCCCTGAATTCAAACACACCCGACCACAGCCTTCCTCCAAACCACCACCACCACCACTTCCTACACCATCGTACCCTCCTAGTTGCCCTTCCAATGCCAAGCTGCAGTCTGGAGCTGCCCAGCCAAAACTGAAGAAGGACATCCACCGCTGTCATCGTATGTCACGACGGCCCCTGCCTCGTCCGGATCCTTTAGCTCAGTCAGTTGGTCACACACTCAGTCCCTTCTCTGAGACAGTTCGTATCCTGAACCGAAAAGTAAAACCTCGGGAGGTCAAGAAGGGCCGGGTCATTTTGAATCTGAAAGTTCTTGACAAGACTGGGAATGGTGGGACTGCCAATAACAGAAGGACTCATACCGGCACTCCCCAGTCCCATCTTGGGCGCCAGAAGGTTCCGTCCCGAAACAGGGTGATTGGGAAGAGCAGGCGGTTTGGAGAAATTTCATACAGAGGGCTGCAGCTTCCTGTGTCTGGGGCTGGATTTTCTGTTTTCGGAAAAACGTTTGGCGCTCAACCAATGGACGCTTCTGGGAATCAGCCAAAAATAGAGCAGAGTGGTCACAAACTAGGCTGCAAATCTTCATCTTTGCAATCTTCATCTCAGAGTTCAAAAATCATGACTTCCGATGATCCCATAGCACTTAGTGAGCCACTTCAATCTGCTTCCAGCTCAGAGGTCTCAGATGGTGAAAGCCATCTAGCATCATCATCGCAGTCTCACCAACCTTCATTAGCTCATAAGTCGTCTGAATTCAATCCTGCTGTTTTGCCCCCTTCAAAACCCAGCAATCAGCTAAAAGACTCAAAAGCCAATTCTTCTGAAAACCAGTCAGCCCTACCTTCTTCGCCCATGTTCTCCTCATCATCGTCATCATTATCTTCATCTGAAGACAACGAGCACATTCTTGACCTTTCGGTTCCTCACGGAAGCGACAGGCGAGCCAAACGCCACCATCTTTTCTGTCGCCATCGGCAGCCCAAGCTTCCAGAGATTCCTGTGTCTGAGGAGGCCTCGGAAGAAGAAGAGGAACTAGACTGGCACCCGGAGATGGCCACACGATGTGCTAATGTGGTTGTTACAGATGTTACAACTAACCTCCTCACTGTCACTATCAAAGAGTTTTGCCATCCTCATGGACTTCCACCGTCAGCGTCCTCTCCATGCTATGCGAATCATTTTTCTGCATCAAATAAGACAAAACCTCAACCATGACAACCAAAACGAGAAAACCCCATGAACACAGGTGCCACAGACACTGCCTTTTACCTAGGGGATTTGTTTCTTTCTCCTTAAGTCCCGTTGCTGCATTATACTCTGTTTTCATGCCCTCTCTTGCCTGTAGCTCCCTTTGAAGTTCCCTGCTATGACATTGCCTTGAAGTATCAGAAAATCAGTAGGGAAGAGATAAATGCTGAAATGAATTTTTATTCTTATGTTTCACACAAGATCAGATCTCATACTGATTGTACTCAGTAAATAAAAACGCCTTAATATTAGTCACCGGGCAGCAAATCAGACCGCATCTGTCTGCCACAGCTATTTGGTTTCGGCAGTTTAATATTGACCTCTCAGCATCTGTGAATGCACGTCCTGGAGCACATGAATGCATTTTTCATGATACGGTTGCCATGATATTTCCTCATTGGTTTTATATGGCCTTTCCACCTGTCATCAAACATCGTGGATCGAGTTATTGGGGCATGTTTGGCCAGCGTTGCTACCGCAGTCTCTGGTGTAATGATCAACAGCCTGAAAGCACCTAACACTTTTATGACATAGTAATAATGGGCTTATCTCAGTCTTTCTCACGGGGCTTTTCGTCTAGGCCTGCAGTGATTAGTTCAGTATTCAGAGGTGTTTTTGGGAAATACATTTATAGACAAAAGGGAGAGTTGGAGTACGGGTGTTTGGAGGCCTGGCTAATTTATGCTATATTCTGTTCTCTAGCCTGGCTAGTTCACTGTCCTGTAATTTCACTTAATCTAGAAGATTTATCCAGATTTATCTTTTTTAAGCGCCTGTATATTTTAAAAAGGATATCTGGGAGACAATTTATTCAGTAGCACTCCCCGATGCTCCCTTTAACCCAATTAACCCATCGAAGTGCCAAGTTCTCACATAATTTATTGCATTTATATTATTATAATGTAATTACCTATTTAATTATGGTATGAACAAACAACTGTTTTGACATCAACAAATAGCAAAATCCTCTTTCTTTTCACAAAGCTGCTTGCATTACGTTAACATTCTAAAATACCTTCTTATTTACTTTTGAACATAAACATGGTATTTATGAAAAATGTAGAATCTACACCTTCGGGAGAATTCCACTGCTTGAGTGAGACATAGTCAGATTACTAGCTGTATGATTGGCCATGTCGTCCTTTACCCTCAGTGCACGTTACAGAGTGTGAGAGCTCAGCGGGGGGCTTTTGGAGGCAGACTCTGTGTATCCCCCAGAGACGAGCAGTGCTGGCTGCCATGTGGCACTCGTAAAGGGAAAAGGGGTTTGATCTCATTCCCATGCTGATAGAAGCATCTTACCCTCCAGTTAGGTTTTAATTAAAGACAAGCTCCAGACCTTTGGGCCACACACTACTAAACAACATGTTTTAAAACAGGAAGCAAAGACTTACAGTAAGGAGGGGAGGATGGTCATCTCATGGAATGATTTATGGAGTCTTACAGAGGAACCACATGTAGTGCAGGACTGAAATCATCTCATGTTTTGGGGCAGTGGGCACTTGTTTAACTCCTTAAACTGCAAGTTATTTTAAAGTTTATTCAGATTTAAAAATTATTTTCTAATAATTATAATTCGGTAATTAACGTTTCCACCTTCACAACGATTTGAATTGATTTGGATTCTTTAGAAAGTAGTTCACTTTAAAATTTCTCCACAGTTGATTAGATTCTATTCTTATGGTTTGGCATTATTATTAAGATACACTGAATACACAGATACGACACCAAATGGAGGAGCTGTTTATTTTTTCATGGAAGATGCATTTAAGTATACACATAAATAATGCACCTAAAAAGACTACAAATTTTACTTTGGCTCAGAAAATAAACACATACTTAATTTATTGTTATAGTTAGTCCTGGGTCCTGTTCCATGAAACAGGATTAAGGGGAAGTCTGGCTTACTTTCCCTTACTTTCCCTTGAAATAAACCAGGATTTCCCTTAATGCTGTTTCATGGAACAGGAACCTGATATATCCCCCCACTGTTTTTCGGTAATGTGGTCGTGAGGAAGTCCCTTCCAGTTTAAGGAGTTTAAACGTGGCCACGTGTCGGTGTTTGATTTGCTTGTGAGGAACTTGTTAGCAGGTTGCTTTATTACTTTATGGATTGTTACGCTGACATGTGTGGGGTGTTTTTGTGAAAGCACTTGTTTACAAAAGGACAGTAAAGATTTAGAACAGATGTGTTTAGTTCTGATACTCCCTCAGAAAATACTCTTCAGGCATCCTTTAGTAAAGGCAATGGTTAGACTTGTAACGAGTCAAGGAACCTTGTTTTGATGGAACCTTTTTTTTTGCTGAGAGTGTATGTGGTGATTGATGATCTCGGATTGAGATTTAGTAGATTCAGCCACCTTAGCACTTCTCACAGGCACAGCCATGCACTTATTAGCGAGTTAGTTTGTTTTCATTTTTCTCAAACAGGCTTACAAGAAATTAATTGATGTGCAGAATTGGATGCTAAACTGAGACCGTCTGTGACATCTTGACCTTAGCTTGTGTTCCCACTGCCGGGCCCCTGGCATTAGTGCAAGCTCCTTCCCCTACAGATAAGCTGACCAGGCGCTCTGGTAATCCCCTCTAACACCAACACCCGCGAGCAGACACCGAAAGAGACCTCCATCCAAAATCCCTGCCAGGAGAATCCCCATCTCGGCAAAACCCAGCGGCTCGTCATTCCTAGATCTCCACTCAAGTTTAAATCTCCAGGAATAGCAACTTCTCACTCGTTTGTCTTGATGTCTGGCACAGACTGCAAGCTTTTTGTCCGGTTACTTGTTGACTGATGTGCATGTCAGTCATATTTTCATTTGCTTGTTCATTTTAAAGTCGCCTATCTATGAAAATCTGCTGCACTTATTATGTTTAACTTGGCAGTATGTATTGATTCTTATTTAAAGAAGAAAAGTGAATGCTATTGTGATACTTTTATTATTTTTAATTTATTTAATCATGCGAAGACGGTTTGCTGGATCGGTCCTGCGTGGCTTAAGTGTGCCCAGCATCTCATCAACAGACTGCTCAAGGTGAACTGGCCTTAAAAAAAAACATTATTTTTACATCGACATGGACATCTAGAATTTGTGAAATGTATTTTGTTTTAGTGTAATGGTCACTTTCTGAAGAGATCACAGGGTTGCATGGCCATGTTAAGAGTTCGCAACTCTGCCATGCGGTAGTGCATGTTAGGTGACACCATCTCACTGTGTATAGGAGGAGCTTTGTTGTTATGTAAGGCCCTTTAATTTTTCAACTGGGGCTCTTCCATAAACTGTGACTGTCAGCCCAGTCTAAACTAAAGCTTGGTTATGGTCTCTCTGTAAATTGAGCATGTGTGTGTGTGTGTGTGTGTGTGTGTGTGTGTGTGTGTGTGTGTGTGAGAGAGAGAGAGAGAGAAAGAAATAGACAGAGACCCTTTAAAGAAATTATGAGGTTAAATTTCATTAATAATAATCAATTCTGCCTTATCTATTTATAGCGCTGCAGTATTAATGCTGACTGAATTGTACACTTTGGGGCATTTTTTGAATCAGTCTGTATCTGTGTAGGTATTTGTGTTCACTTGGTTGCAATTGTTGCTTGTAGTCCTCACCTGAAAGAGGCCAACAACGAGTCTCTGAATGAGGAGTTTGGACTGATGATATCATTTTGTTCTATAAATACTGAATTTTTTTGTAATTTAAAGGTTGATTTTATAATGACATAAAAGAGGCTTTTTTGATTGTGTATTCTGTACAGATTTTGTAAATCGTATGCCGAAAAAAACATCCACTTTTGTACCGCTCTAAAGTAGTACGCCTAGGATAGCTTGTCAAAAGTTTGAATAAATGCTTGTTTGTGGCTTTTGCAGGTGAAGTTTGTGATGTGTCCTTTACGGCTGATGCTTTAACCAACTGTTTTAAGACACCGTAATATTCACCAGTTCTCTACAGCAGGCCTTTGTGAACAGATGGATGCGGAGGATTGATGGGGTTGGCCTATTTAGCTACAGTTAAATGGGAGTAAACTGCCCTACAGTAATTCTGCTACTTTAAATTACCAAAATCTACCTGAAACTCATCTACCCTAATTAATTTACTACATGTAGGCCTGTCTGAATTATTACATAATCGTCTGTTTAAGCTTGTTTATGATCACAATTGTTTTCATAGTTTTAGTTGAATACGTGGTATGTAAGGTACATGTTTTAATCAGTTTAGGCAAATAAATGTAAGAAGCAAAAAATGTACTTATTGACACGTAATAGATTTTACAAACAAACCTTCTTATTCTAAGAACTGTATTAACATATTTTGAGAGTAGGACTGAGTAATGTTTGCACATTCATCAGCTAGATAGCGAAGGACAGCCGTGGTCACATGATGTTTAGATGATCAAGGGTGCCCAAACTTTTATGTATTACTGAAAGTGGGTTTTTTGCATATATTATCAAGATATATATATATTGACAAAAGTAGGTTTATAATACATACAAATAGTACAGAATACAGAATACTGACCAGTACTTTGGGATGCAAGATGTGGTCACTTTCAGCTTGTTTGAAAGTTTAGGCTTGTTAATTACAGTACTGTGCTAAAGTCTTAGGCACCTGTGTAAATAATGTTTGAAAACTCTTTAGAGGGGCAGTGAGTATTTTTTCCACATTCATGTTAATACTACTTTTTTTTCACAGTAATATTAATTCTGTTACATTTATGTAAATCGATGTGTTCCACGTGGAAACCTAGCATTAGCTGATGTTTCCATCAGAAACATTGTTTGACTCAATCAGTCCTTCATTAAATTAAACAAAGAGCTGCTGGTAGAATTTCATAAATTCAAACAATGACTGGAGAAACTGCCGAGAAATCTGGAACTGAGCCAGTGTTCTCCTCACCAGCTCACAAAATATCAACTCTTTTTTTTTTAAACAAAACCAATTTTCATACTTTTTTATTGTTTTCTTGTTTGTTTGCATTTATTCTAATGTGAACTTTGCCAGCAGAAAGACAAATTATCACTCACTGAGAAAATTGGCTTTAGACAATTTGCATAGGTGTCTGACTTTTGCACAGTACTGTATATAAACAAAACTACGATTAAACTGTTCATCATTTGACGATTGTCAGCTAAAATTTCTTGATCGTACAGTACAGATATAATAGTGGTGTACAAAATCACACTTTTTTCCCTTTTGGCCACAAATTAGAAAACTCTTCCATTCTTACATAAACCAATGCAGTCAAATTGCCACCTTTATAGATATATTCCTGCACTTTGACTTTGTGGAGCAATAGAGCAATAAAACTGCTGGACTGATAAAACACAGTAGTGTGCTTTTTCTATTCATATTCATTTGATTAAAACAGAGTTTATCTTTAACAGTTCCGTAACCTGCGTGTTGCTTTAATCTTGCTATGATTTCTAAAGCTTAACCCACGTTCAGTGTTGAACCACAATATGTCACCTATTAATTTCTGCAATAATTGCAGTAGTAATGCTGATATTACATAAAGCTGCAATATGCAAATGAGCCTGTAAGAAATCACTTGTGATCATTTTTATTCAGAATGTGCACAACAATCAGGACGTCCAGCCTGGCGTTCTGTGGGTGTTTGGATTAATCAGGGCTTTCATGTAATCCACCAGATTTAAATAATTGCGGTCAGCGTAATGCGGGCCCCTCTTGAGCCGTGTCATCAAGTGTTCACCAAGGGGGTTTTAATTTATTAAAAGCATTAAGGCGTGTCGCAGTACAATAAGATATTTTGTCCTTGTCCCTAGTTTACCCTCCACTCTAAAAAAGGTATCAGAAGGTTTTTTGGAGCGATGCCACTTTTGGTTCCATAAAGAATCTTTGAAAAATCATTTGTGTAAATGAGACGGGTGAGCATGAAGAACGTTTTTAAAGTTTAATGAACCTTCACGTAATGTAAAAGATCTATGCCAGTTAAGGGCTTTTCCTAGAAGCAAGCCAAGAATCGCAGAGCCTTATTCTGAAAAGTGCAGGGTTATTCTCTCCATTTAGTACTGGAACCTACAGCTCTATGAAGCTTTCAAAGGTACATTACATCACACTAGATGGACAAAAGTATTGGGACGCCAGAACTTTACACCAACATTGCATTCAAATACATAAGACTTTAATATGGATCTGGTCCATCCTTTGCAACTATAATAGCTTTCACTCTTCTTGGAAGGCTTTCCACAAGATTTTGGAGTTTCTGTGGGAATTTGAGCCCATTCATTCTGTAGAGCATTGATGAAGTCAGGCACTGATGTTGGACGAGAAGGTCTGGATCACAATCTCCATTCCAGAAGGGGTTGGATGGGGTTGTGGTCAGGCTCCATGTGGGCCAGTCAAGTTCTTCCTCACGGAACTTATCCATCTGTCTTTATGAAGCTTGCTTTGTGCACTGGGGCACAGTCATGCTGGAATAGAAAAGGTTCTTCCCCAAACTGTGTCCACAAATTGTGTAGACACTTGCTCATTTAAAGCTTCTTCTGACGGCAAGGATATTAAGAGTTTCACCCCTTTTGCTGCAGAAACAGCGTCCTCACTAGACGCTGGAACATTGCTGTGAGGATTTGATTGCATTCAGCCACAAGAGCATTCGCAAAGTTACAAGAGTGGCTCTGGATCATAAAACCCAACAGAAAGGTATTAGATGGAGCTCCTCTGCTCCACAGCCCATGGAGGGGGAATTTTATGCCTCTAGCAACTCTTAGAACTGAGCATGATAACCTTAGGCTTATGTCTAACTGCTCCAAAGCATTACTTTCTACTGACAGTGCTTCTCTGTGCAGATTATACAAGCTGTGTGTGCAAATGAGTGCCTAGGTTACAAAGAGTCCTGCTTAACTGAGTGTCTGGATACTTTTTGCCACCTTATATTGTAGGTTCACATGGCTGATTCTGTACTGATGTATCAGTCTCTCCCCCCTGTTTGAAAGGGTTTTTTTCTAGGACTGGTGTCCCATAGGCCTGGCTGGTTTGTTGTGCACTAGAGGGCAGTACCGACCCACTGGTGTGGAAACACAACAAACAGGCCTCAGGCTGGGCATGCTTTCTTCCTGCCAGTTGAATGTTAATGTTATGTAGATGCTTGTGTACAGATGGGGAAGGCTGCTTGTTCTTCCTATTCTTTTAGATCAGAGAAATGCAGACCTCAACAAATAAGCAAAAATGTTTTTCCCTTTTATAATTTTAAGGATGTAAATGATGAGACAGTTTCCGCAGCAGGGTGCAAACGCAGCCATCTCTCTTTGGCCTTTTTCACTGCAGCAAGAGTGTATTTGGGCAACTTGCTACATTTGCCTTGAGGGGGCTATTCAGTGTATTTGTGACCGGAGAGATCCATGCTTTGTAGCGACGGATAGAAGAGTGTGGCTGAAAATAGACTCTCCGTTTTCAGAGCTCCACTTTTCCTTAAACTGGGTTGTGTGATGCAGTGACTAATAAGTGTCTCTGCAGAGACAGAAAAAGAGTCTGATGTGTGTCAGTAAACTGCCGACGCACTTCATTAACACACAGCTTGTCCCGATGCCGATTCACGGCCGTCTCAGTGTTCTGCATGAGCACAGCTCAATTTTTCATCAGCACCTAATTTGAAAAATCCCCACCTCCCTCACTGTCTCTTCATCTGTCTCTTTTTCTACATTTCTCTTTATCACCTTTTCGTTACTTGTTCCTCTTTTACTTTGGTTATAATTGGTTCAGTATCTTTCCCTCTCTGTCTCTGTCTCTGTCTCTCTCTCACTCTGTCTTTCTGTCTCTCCCTCTATCACTCTGGTAATAATTGGCTCAGTCTCTCTGTCTCGCTGTCTCTCTCTCTCTCTCTCTCTCTCTCTCTCTCTCTCTCTCTCTCTCTGTGTCTCTCTCTCACACTCCCTCTATCACTCTGGTAATAATTGGCTCAGTATCTTTCCTTCTCTATCTCTCTCCCCTTCCTCTCAGTCTGGTAATAACTGGCTCAGTATCTTTCCTTCTCTCTCTCTCTCTCTCATAAGTCTTCATTACTATCTTTCTTTTTCATTCTCTTTCAGTCTTTTTGCTGTCTCTTTCTCTTTCTCTCTATCTCTTTCTTTCCCCCTTTCTCACACTCTGTATGATAATAATTGGATCAGCATTTTGCCCTTTCTTTCTCTCCTTCTATCTATCTCTCTTACATTATTCTACTCCCTCTCTTTTTCCTCTTTTTCTCTCATTCTCGTAAAATAAGTTTGGTTTTAAAAAATTGGTCTATCATCTATTACACTCTCTCTCTCTCTCTCTCTCTCTCTCTCTCTCTCTCTCTCTCTCAAACCTGGTGAAA
>JBBPCX010000028.1:9430709-9463409 GCA_037974365.1 Hydrocynus forskahlii | reverse complement strand
TCTCTCTCTCTCTCTCTCTCTCTCTCTCTCTCTCTCTCTCTCTCTCTCTCTCTCTCTCTCTCTCTCTCTCTGTCCCTGTTCAGAAAGTGATGTTCCACTTCAGCTTGTTAAGTGGGCACACACAGCTGTTCGGAGTCTCTGAGCTCATCACATCTGTTCCTCAAACTCACCTCCTGACCAGCATTCTGTCTGAACCCTGTCCTCTATGTGGAACAGGGATGAAAAAATATATTGCTGGCAGAGGCAAATCTCTCTACAATGTGCATTGACTGCATGTGTTTACATGTATTTGAAAGCTGTGTAGAGGTGGGTCAGTGTTTGGCACAGTAACTTACTGGGCCTGCTGCCACAGACATGAGCTCATGATTATCTGGGACACCGCAGCTGTCCTCCGTGTTCAGTCTTACCGGTAACTCACGACATTTGACCAGTTCATGACCACAGTCCTGCTGCTGAAATGTTATCAGATACTGTGGTTGTGGAATAGCAAGCAAAACTCAGAGACCATAAAAAAGGGCCTATATTGTACAAACTAATTGTTACTCTGCCAATATATTCAGGAAATATATGACTATATAAATTATATAAATTACTGACACCTCTTTGTTTTGTTCTGAGCACTCTCTTTGCCAGAAAATCTTGTTTTTTAAGAGTTCACCTCAATCAGCATGATTATTTCATGACATAAAAATGCCATTTTTAGTCAAATGGTCATTTTCATTTGCTGTCCCTGATGTTTAAACGTATGAACTGCAAATGTAAAGTAAAAAACAAGGCAACTTTAAAATGACATACAGAGCACACAAAACATAAAACTTATCATAGAGACCTCAGTTCAACACTGACCTTGCATGGACATACAAAGCACTTTTATGTTATGTATTAATTGAGTATATGTAATAATATAATTAATCTTTAATAAACAAATACACTACATGGACAAAAATATTAGGACACACCTGTTTTCCAGGGTTTGGACTAGGCCCCTCACTTCCAGCAAAGGGCCATCGTAATGCTTCAGCATACCAAGACAACGCCATGCTTCCAAATTTGTGGACACGGTTTGGGGAAGAACCTTTTCTATTCCAGCATGACTGTGTCCCAATGCACAAAGCAAGCTCCATAAAGACATGGCTGGATTGGTTTGGTGTGGAAGAACTGGACTGGTCCTCACAGACCCCTGACCTCAACCCCATCCAACATATTTGGGATTAACTGGAATGCACCAGGCCTTCTGGTCCAGCATCAGTGCATGACCTCATAAATGCTCTACAGAATGAATGGGCACAAATTGTCACAGAAACTCCAAAATCTTTTGGAAAGCCTTCCAAGAAGAGTGGACGCTGTTCTAGCTGCAAAGGGGGGACCAACTCCATATTAAAGTCTACTTATTTCAGTGAAATATCATTAAAGTCCCAGCTGGTGTAATGGTCAGGCGTCCCAATACATTTTCCATATAGTGTAGTTATCACTGTGTTTTTCACTAATAATTCCTCTCTAATGATGCAGACAGCACACCCTCAGGATCCTTGACAGGAATCCTGGATGTCGCTTTATTGTACATCACGCCTGGAGGCTGAGTCGATTGTGGGCGGAGATTTCTCAAAGCGGCTCTGAACTCGAGCTCCTATTGGCCTACCCCCTCCCCTTTGCCCCTCCCACTATTGTGGTCTCCCCCTTGCTCCGTGTGGAGGGAGAGGCGCGGGCAGGGGGCGCTGCTCTGACGGACTAGGGGAGACTTCAGCGGGCAGCACTGGAGCAGAGCAGCCGTCCCTGACCTGTCATCTCTAGCACTGAGGGAGATGTAACGGGAGTAGTTCAGCACTTACGCTTTCGTTGTTTTGTTTTGTTTTCTTTGGTTCTAGGAAGCTCCTTTTTAACAACCAGTTTCTTTGTTTTAGAAAACTGTTTTTTTTTTCTATTTTTGACAGCAATCACGTTTCTTCCCTTGTCTTCATAATATTTGTTGTTGCTGTCACTTTTTCACTCTCGTTTTTTCGTATTTTCAAATCACGTCTTATAAAGCTATCGGTTTTCTTTGTCTTTTTGTTGTTTTTCTCGTATTTATCGCTTGCTTCAACCGCCACCCTGAAGTTCATCGTTGTGATCCTGGCCGCCGGGATGGTGGCGTTTATCGGGGCTGTAATCTGCATCATCGCCGCGGTCCACAGCGGCTCTCCGGCAGCTCCACCTCTCACCCAGAACCGCTCCTCCTCCCCGCCTCCTGCTCCCCTCTCCCCGGGCTCCGTGGCGCGGGCTGGGTCTCTGGATGCTCTCCATGCCACGGAGGCTCCTGGTGGCCCTGAAGGGCCCACTTTCTACGGGCTGACCGGGGGCGTGGGCAGCGAGCAGAGGGTCATCTACAGCCGCCTGCTGTGCACTCCAGTCCCGCCTGGCCAGTGCGAGCCCAAGGCCGTTCAGGCGGACCAGCAGCAGGAGGATGAAGAGGGGGAGTGGGGGTCCCTGCGAGCCGCAGCCGAGGAGCTCCGCCACACCGCCCAGAGACAGCAGGAGGAGATACGGGCCGACCGCAGGACCATCCGGGAGCTGACGGGGAAACTGGCCGAGTGCGAGGGGACCGGAGGAGGTGGAGGAGGGATGGTGCAGGAGGAGAGGGAGAGAGAGAGGGAGAGGGGTATGATGGGGGACGAAGGGCGAGGAGGAGCCGTGGAGGAACTGGAGAGAGCCATCCTGCACATGAAAGAGAGGATAGAGAGACTAGAGGTGAGGAGGGGTGTCTATCTTCAGTGTTGAATAAAAAGTAATGCAATGAATGCCCTTGACTCTACTGTGAGCGTCATTTCCATATATCTAAATGTCATTGCAGTTATGGACAAATGTAAAGTGAAAAAACTCATGATGCCATTTGTCTTATGGACATGATGTTCAGCCATACTGCACATGAGCAGGTAGAGAGGATAGAGAGACTAGAGGTGAGGAGGGGCAGCAACTTGTTTATCTTCAGTGATGATTAAACTCTATTGTGAACATCATTTCCATATTATTAAATGTCATCACAGTTACTGCCAGAAACAAAACTGCAGCAATGCCATTTGATTTATTGACATGATGTTCACATCTGGATCAGGTCAAGTGGATGTCAAGTCACACTGGAGGCTGGGCATAACTGATTTTAATGATGTGATAACACCTGTAGTGCTGAATTAGAAGTATTGGTTGAAGACCTGTTTATAGAATTCTACTAAATAAAGCTCAGTGAATTCAGCACAGAGTTCAATGAGTTCTGGCACGGCAAGGGTTAATGGGTTAAGCCTGGTCTTGGAGGGAAACGGATTTCCCACTGGTACTTTGCCATTAACACCACAGTTTAGTACAAGATTAGTTTTAGAGGGTTTTCCACTGGTGGGGAATATTTTATTTACTAGGCTAAACCACCAGTGACCAGCGAACCTAATCTTGTCCTCTGAGGTTTCAAATGACAAAAATAGTAAAATAATGGTAAATCCAGTCTTTCAACAGTCTGCATGTGCCCATCTGCTATAAATGTGTTTTAAAAATATGTTTTGACCAAAAACTGTATCAGACTATTCTAAAACAATCTCTTAGGCATCGGGCAGCTTATTCCAACCATTAAATGTAATAACTTTAAGCGAGGGCTCTCTTAAGATGCCTGGTTCCTGTTGCCATTGTATTCATTCACAAGTTTCACATTAAACCTCTCTGCTTGACTTTATTCACACAGTCACCATTTAATTAATGAAATGTTTTAAAATTCAGGTTTAACACTCAAGTTGGACACTTGCCTGAAACCCGTGAACAGAAGAAATACATTATATTTATTAATTAATTAGACAAAACAAAAATGTTAATTTGTCCAAATAGAAGTTATGTCATCCAACTAGACACAAAAAACAACTGGAACTATTATGTTATAATTTAAATAGGCTGTAGGAGTGACAAAAATTTAGTCTCTTGTTTGAAAACAACAGGTTTGGACAGAATTTTTCCATGGATGCCAGTATATCCTGCTACGCTAAAAACTGAACAAGGGTAAAAACTGAATCCAATTTTCTAAATGTATAATACTAAAACTAAATGCAATTAGATTATCAACTGTATTCTTGATGTAAATCTTATTAAAACTGAATGCAGCTCTACTCTTTAGCCATATAATGGACAAGTGACTGTGCGTTTCCAAAACGATTTTACATTAATAGACCCTGCGTGTGTAATTAATAACATGGGTGGTTATAAAGCAGCTGTAAAGTTCAGCTCCCTGCAGACTCCAGCTCATTCGTGCTCTGATCACGGAGCACTGAGCGCAGGGCAGAGGGAGATTTACACTTCCGCAGCCTTCGTTGGCTTCAGACAGAGACATCATTGCTGTTCCAGTGTTTTATCACCACACTGCAGTGGCTGGGCTCTTACGCCACTGCTTGCATGATTAAAGCCGTGTGAGAGATCAATAATGAAGGGCTTCCTCTTCCTCTAATGAAAAACCCTCAGTTGAGCATCAACAAAATGTCACAATCTCTGAGAGGCATAAGGCAAAGCGAGGCACAGTGCCAATACTTTAAGGCCATAATGGCAGGTAGCGTCCTATATCACACTGATCCATGACCACAGTGTGTGATCACGTGGAGGGAGGGGGGTTGTGCAGCTGAAAACACATTATGATTCTGAGCTTTGAGGAGATGAAGTGTAATATTATGGCTTAGCTGCTGCAGTGTGGGGTAATGGTGGGTTTTTTACCATCATAAACCCCAGCTGATGTTGCAGCGTGGCTATAGCTGAGTATGCAGATTCATTCCTTATACATAAACGTAAAGGCAACAAGTTAATACGCCTGGAAATGTGCACACTGTAACTCTTTGGTTTAACCCAGCAATGTGAGTGATTGTGGATGCCTTTAATATGTTCCATAAAACTAACTGAAAATGGCAAGTGAGCAACAACAAAAACCCTTACTAGTTGTCTGCTATCAGAAAAGTACTGGAGAATCCAAACTGAATGACACAAAACAGCAAAACAGGGACATGATTTTCCCTCCACCAAATATAGTCAACCAGCCATGACTTATTTTGGTGGGCCTCTTTATCTTTATCTCTTTATCTTTATCACAGACACTATGAGGCTAAAGTAATGGAATCTAATGCACCGCCAATTAGCATCGTGAGAACTATGCTTAAATCATCACGCATGGCTCAAAATGTTTTATGGATTCTCAAATAGTCTTGCTATAAAAACGGACTGTCACTTAACTAAAACAGTCGTAAAAGCCTTTTCTGTCCATTTTTATAGATTTTTATGCCATACAGTGTCAGTAACTGCATAAGCAAGTCTGTTTGAGATTGCATAGCCTCTTTCTGTATAGACAGAATGGAAACCAAATTGGATCTTTTTCATATATTTAGGTAAATAAAATATGTTTCACCGTGACTCTACTACGGGATAAACTAGGACACTGCCGACTAGTGAGCAATGAGGTGTAAGAAAAGAGTGAAAAAGTGAGACAGTAAAAAACAGTTCACACATCTCCACAAGCACATTTGTGTCGAGATTGTTTGCTCACCTTTGAAGATGAAGATCTAGTTTTCAGTACAAATCAATCAACATTACTGAAAACAAATTCTAATTGAACTGAGGGACCTCCACTAAAGGCAGAAATCGTACTTTATGTCTACTGTGAAAAGGATTTAACAGCTCAAGACAGATTATTTCAAATGTGTTAGCATTTAGGCATGCTGGTTGCACAGTGTTAATTATTGCATGAAAAATGTACATTAATTGTTCATCCCATACATCCAGTGCAAGACCTCTGACACTAAACTGATGATTTACATTTCCAGGGGGCAAACTGTAAATTCAATTTTTTTGCCAAACTACTCGTTTTCAGTGCTTTTCCTCAAGCTCACTGCGGTGCGAGAAACAAAGATGAGCTCAGTAACAATAGTTTGTTCTTTTATATGCAGTCAGAAATGGCCCCGTTGGCTCACAACCACACGGAGACTGGACAGAAAAGCACAGGCAGAGTCCAGAGTGCCACCAAGAGTCAGGGGGTGACGGCACAGAGGAAAGTGGAGGATCTGGAGGGAGAGCTGAAGAGAAAGATGAAGATGTTGGAAGAGGAGAGGAAAGCCCTTCGCAAAGAGACCCAGAAACACCAAGCGCACATTGACCAAGGGCTGGATGCTGTCCACCAGCGAATCAGTAGTCTCGAGCAAGGTAAGAAAGCGAGAAACTGAGACTGAAAATGGGTAAAGGATAGCAGGCCATGTATTTTCATTATCTAACATTCTCATAAAATAGCAATGGCCCTGCAGCCTTCCTGGGAGAAAGGTATTGTCTAAAAGACCCTTTAACAAAATTTTAAAAGTAGAAAATAGAATACAACCGTCCACCAAAACCAACTGTATCAAGTTTGTAAGACATTCTTTGAGCATAGAGTAGCATTACTGAATTCATTGAATGTATTATTCTAAATAATAACAAATAATCAAATACATTACAGACAATAAAAAGAAGTGTGAGGAAGTGAAACCTAAAGAAAGTATTTCTAAGGCCCTTACAAAGTCTATAATCACTGTTTTGAGAACAGACAGATTTGATAGGAGAAAGCATTGCTTTATTAACACTTTGGATCAATTATGCAGAAACTGTTCAATATTTCGCCACCCACTGAGGGGCTATAAATAGACGTTCCAATACATCTCTCTCCATTCCACACGCCGCCTTCTGCAAATCTTCTGTTCATCGAGCACAGCATTGATTTGGTTAGTTTTGATGAGGTTTGGGGTGATTAGAGAGGGTGATGGTATATCCAAGCAATTGAGAGATGTAGCAATGTGTACCTGCAACATTAAACCAAGTATTTCATCCATTTTCATACACACACACATACACACACACACACACATAGTCATCAACCACATCAAGACATTAATGTAATGTCTGGCTTGAGGAAGTTTAAGGATGTTTTGGTAACGTATGTTTACTGGGCTGCCTGGGGGACTGTTGAGTTCTAGTGTAATTCATTAGCCTGTTGAGTTCTAGTGTAATTCATTAGTCGTGCAGCTCCAGTTCTACACATTTCTTGGCTGACCACCTACATCTTGAATAAAAAAAAAACACTATTAATTTGAATTTTTGTCATTCCTTTAAAACAGACATACTAAATGGCAGTTTTATAGTCAAAAGGAAAAACACTCTCAAATTTCATGTATGGCATAATTTACTCACTGTTTTTACCTGTCCATTTTTCATTAAATGTGTATACGGTAAAAAAGAAGCACATGTGGTGTAAAAACCAAATTAATTTGTCTTGACAGTGATAATATGCACACTAACTCTGTGAATTTCCTAAACATATGTTTGCCTTTGTCTCTGCAGTAGGTATGTCTGAGAACAGGTTTCCAGAGAGTTATAGACTTTCGTTTCCTGCGAGGAGCAGCTCTATGTATGCTGTGGTGAAGCACTCCATCCCTGCCCTTCATGCCCTCACCGTCTGCGTGTGGCTCAGACCTTTGCAGAGTGTCTTGGGAACTGGATTTTCATACGCAGTGTCAGAGCAGAGTCATGAACTGGGCCTACAGCAGCTGGTGCATGGCCCCATTGAGTTCATCATCAATAATGAGGTACGGACCAAGCCACTGCTGTGGCATGTGAAATCGTTTGTTTTCCGAGAGTGCTTATGTCATGTGATAGGAATCTACAGATAGCTGACAAATTAAAAGACAGACCTGAATAGATGAGTGCAGGTGTTTCCAGACGGGTGAACCGATTCAATTAAGCACTTACTTACACATCCTACTGTGCTCTGAATGATGTATAAAAATGCTGAACAAGACCAGCAGACCTTAAGCAGATTAAGGTGGCTAGAGGAAAAGATCTAAGTGTCTTAGAAAGAGCATTTATTATTAACGCACGGCAGGAGCTTCAGTCGCAAAGACTGCTCAGCTGGCCTGAGTTTAATAGGACCAGCAACTGAAGGAACACTTAAGCCTATATTCACCCTGTTCCCTGTTCCATGTGGGGTGAGCGCATTTGTGAGAACTGACTATTATTGTGTTATTTTGAATATTTTGTCATTTTAGGCCAGATTAGATTTCTAGTATAAATAGACAGAATAAAACTTTAGCCAGGTTTACTTACTATCACACAAAATCCACACATGGCATGGAATCCATGAATACCCATAACATACCACTACTGGATTTTTGCCTTTCTTGTTATATTCTAAACTGGAGGCTGCATTTCAGCGTGGTGTTGACAGGATTCCAGTGGAAAGTGCACCCCTGAGGCCATGTCTCCTCAAAATAGTACATATTGGGAACTCATGAGATTAAGTATTAATGAGATTCAGTCTCTTACCCATAGGGTCTGGTTATAATAGTTTATTATGCAAGCATTTTTGCAGCCATAGGGATGCACCCAGTGAAGCGATTTCGCTGAAAGAGTGTGCCAATAAAATATTGCACATTTCAGTGAAGTTGCTGTTTAATAGATTTGTTCTTCCCTCCCGTAGGTGGCGCAGTTCACCCTGAACCTGACAGTGGGTGCATGGCAGCATGTGTGTGTCAGTTGGAACAGAAGAGCTGGAGTGTGGCACGCCTACCTAGGAGGCAAGCTGAAAGGTGAGGGGAAGGACCTGGCAACCCGCCACTCCATCCGGCCTGGAGGAACACTTGTCCTGGGCCAGGAACAGGTGAGTCATAGCCTGGATCGGGTTGTGGGTGACCAGATTTTCAGCATGGTAGCTCATAATTGCTCAATTGGCTGCACTTCCTCACTGCATGCAGACTTCACATGTGATATACAGTACACACACACTTATATGTATACGAGCCATTTGTATTAGTCCATCTGGTCCTTGGCATAAACAGTTGGCATTGTCAAATTAAATAAAAAACAGTTAACAATAGAGATTTTGTTTCAACACATTGTTCCTCTTATCATAAAGGTGAGGTGTATGTTTTCGTGTATGTATTTAAATCATCGCTTAAAAAAAAACATCTCCAAATGCAGAATGCTAACTTTACAGGATAAGTTTTTTTTAATGTAATATAATGTAAAGCATTTTTACTCTAAGTAATTTTTTCATTTTTTTCATTCATCAAGAAAGTTTTGTGCTATGTAAAGAACAAATTTCATTTGTTTAAATGAAATATGGAAATACATGTTTTGTATTTGGACAGTGACGATATGTTAATATATATATGATAGGTTAGCGCCAAAAATCTAAGGCTGTGTCAACACGTACACGGGTATTTCTGAAAACCCTATGCGTTTTGGCCTTGTGTCCACACAATGTCATATGGTTAACTATAAAAAAGAAGAAAAGTGTTTTATGTTGCTAGAAATGATAATAGCAGCCAACATGTAGCCTTTGGACATTTTTGACTCTCGGCCACCACTTTATGTCACTGATTTTGGCCGAACAGTTGGTGTAGCCACAGGGGCAGCCGGTGGCCTGGCGGTTAGGGAGTTGTCCCTGCCATCGGAAGGTTGTGGGTTTGAATCCTAGGACCACCAGTGGCACCACTGAGGTACACTTGAGCAAGGTACCGTCCCCACACACGGCTCCCTGGATGCTGCCTCGGTGGCTGCCCACTGCTTCACTTGGTGAATGGGTTAAATACGGAGAAAGAATTTCACATTGTTCACACTGTGTGCTGTTCAGTGGTGTGTTTACATGTGACTAAAAGGGCCACTTGACTTAAGCAGTGTGAAATGTCGCAGCCTTTAAAGTTGGTCTGAATCTCTTCTCTTGCAGAGTTCGATGGGTGGACTTCGCTTCGTGGCCTCGCGGGCTCTGATGGGGGACCTCTCTCAATTTAACCTGTGGGACCGAGTGCTTACTCACGCTGAGCTCAACGCCCTTGCCCACTGCAGCACGGGCATGCTGGGTAACGTAGTCCCGTGGAACAGCCGTGAGGTGGAGGTGTTTGGAGGGGTCACCAAGCAGCCAGCCGAACACTGCAGCCATCACTCCAGTGTACGGCAGTGAGGGGTCAGCGGGGTGGGTGATTAGTCCAAGGTTAGATCAGGCGAAAGCAGATTATTCAGCTGAGACACTGTCATTATCAGCCATTACTTCTGTATAGGTAGCTCTATAAAGTTTGAGATGGCTTTGGGATGCCTGTGTTGAATGGAAACAATTGCCTGAAGTGAAATGTTAAGGACATTCTGGTCTTTTATTCGGTTGACAGAAACATTTGATTATTTTGGAGGGGATTCTGTACCACATAAGATAAAAAGGAAGGCATCTTTAGCTCTGAAAGTGATGCTGACAGTTTACTTTTTACAGAGAAATCGGAAGGGAATATTCCATGGTAGTGTTAACAATGTGTTTTTTCTTTTTTTTTACTATGATGGCATTGGTAAGGGTCTTAACACTCTTATATCAGCCTGTTTATTTATGTTCTGTCATTTTTGTACTGTATCGTTTTTGTATTTTTTTTCTTAGTACATTTTGTAATTCTTTATGCCACCCTGTTTCTACAGCAGTATTCAAGAGAAAAGGCTTTGATTGGTCAAATCAGAATGGGGAGCTCCCAGTGAGGAACTAGGCTTTCCTTTGTGTAAACAGAGATCTTTGTTGTTACAGTATGATTTATGATTCTATCCAGTTTTTATTCATAAGTAAAGGTATAAATGAGCAATATTATGCGCACATATCTGGAAAAAAACACAAACCACTGAATTAATGTTATATGAATATGGTAATGACATGTTTTGACTATGTATAATGAGTAGTTTCTGGAGCCAGTGAAAAATTCACAACTCTTTCAAAACATTTCAGCAATTTAAAATGTTACCTACTAAAAAAGCACCTACAGAAACATTCAATACATCCATGAAATGTGTTTCAATGCACTGTCGTTGTTAATGTCTGTAATTTATATTTTTGATGAATGTGACTGAATATATGGAACTGTGCAAAAGACTTAATTCATGTTACAAGCCTTACTGAACAATTTCTGCTTAGATCCGATCTTTCTATCATGATGGTTCACATGTGTGTCCGCACAGCTCAAAAACAAGGTATGCATTACACTGAAGCATAAATTTGTCTCACTTTCACCCGGAAATGTGAACGTAGCCTTCAGCACCTAAGCAAATTGTTTAAAATTATATATCTGAGCATTAAGTCTTTTTGCTTGTAAAAACACCTTTTAAAGAAAAAATATCATACATTCTTTCTGTATTTTATTTTACCCTAAACTCCACTTACAGTGTTTGTGCGAGTGTACTAAAAGCCTTAATTCTTACTATTTTCCAACTTCTCTTTAACACTTAGAATGAAACAGGCTGTTTATAGGTGGGGCTAAAATTATATATGTAAATGAGATGGTTTCCTGGTCTCCATGACTTCCCAAAAACAGTGAGATTAAACCAAGCTGTTATTACATCTTAGTTTCCATGTATTGACTGTACGAGAGTGTGAATTGTATTTTCTTTTATTTCACAAAAGTGAAAATTCATGACATGGATCTTTGAACATAAGATTAAATGCAAATAAACAGTAGTTTAGTAAAAAGTAACAAGATTTTCTGGTTTTCAAACGTGTAGTTTATAACATTTGAGCTGGTGAAAAGATCTCTTCCTTTAGAAGAAACGCAGCCAGCCAATTTATAGATTAACATAATGAAGCATTGACCAGCCAGGTCAGGTGGTGTTTTTCCGAGCAACGATCTCTTCCTGCCCAGATAAAGTTTCTTTTTTAGCGCTTAAAACCTTTGCACAGTACTCTACAGTGTACAATTCAAGATTGTGAAATCATATAAGGAAATGTATCATACAATATACTATGTATTGCATATAAGGTGTCATATATTGTCTCTATACTGATCAGAATGTACTCAAGCACAGGTCTAAAGTCTGAAAATTAACCACGAACACCAGCCAGCAATGGACTTGCACCAGCAATGGCCATACCTTTGGTGTAGACAGGCTTGGGACAAATACAGAAAACGCCAAGAAGATTCTGTTTAGCACATTTTTTGTGAGTGAATGTGAAAATAGCAGGAGCATGCAGCATGAGGGGCATAACTTGACAGCTGAACTGAAATGACCTGACATGGATTTGTTTGACTGCTGTATCCTTTATTCTGTCCAGTTTCTTCACTGACTCTCTTCTCTGGAGTTCATTGATGTCTGGCACACTCGCTGTTATTAAGGTGATGCCTGTTGTTTGTGCAGCGTTTGCACCTCTGTGGTCACTGTGCTGTCGTATACTTGGTGTGAACAAAAAAAAAAAAAAAAAAAAATCTCCTGTTTAAAGGGAAAAAAAATAGTTGGTCTTCTGGGTCGCTTCGGAAGCTACGAAACCTTTGTAAGCAAGAATATGTTTGATATGCAGCTTTTGCTCTTTGCTTGTTTTGTTTTGTTGTTTTTTTTCTATACAGTTTCAAACTTGATTACTTTTATATCCTTCTGTACTCGTTCAGGCCATGTCTTGCATTCTGTCGCTGTGTGTTACCTAACTGGACGACCAAATGTGGAAAATCTTGAGTTATTATGAAGAGTAAAATTCATTTCACTCTCGCTAAGCCTTTCTCTTTCTTTCCTCCCATGGCCTTGGCCATCTGACAATGCAAGAAACACACATGCACCTGGACCTCTAATGATTTCCCTCTGGGAGCTGTCTGCGTTACCTAGCAACCGTCCTGTCATTTCTTGACACATTGCAACAAAGGCAAGCATGTCAGAGCCATGCTGCTCATTTCGGGTCATGTGACGCACTGAAAGCATGGTGCTCATTTAACAAGCTGCGTCACAAACGTGTCAAAAATGTGCTGCTTGCGACAATTCGCAAGGCTTTAGCAACTTTGTCGTTTGTCTTTTTCTCACCTGACCCAGCTTTCCTTTCCTCGCAGTCCCAAGAGGACATAGCTGGAGCACAGGCGGGGATGACACTCCAGGCCCAGCAGCGAGCAATACGTTCTGTCTGTCCTCTTAAAATGACTTAAAATTGCTGTTGCATGTATCATCCAAAAGACTTGGGACTTAGACTTGATTTAGACCCATCATAAAGAGTCTGTACACAACAAGAAGTGTAAGAGCATAAACTGCCTGGTGAAAGCTGGATGTCAGCCCAGGGTGTGCTGAGGAAGGCTGTGAACCTAATAAATACTCAGTTATACAACGGCTGTCAGATCTTTTCCTAATCTTGAAAGAGCCCTTTTTTCTGAGACTAGATGCCGGGTTTAATTTTTAATAGATTTTACCCAGTTCTGTAATTTTGTCCCTTCTTTTCCTCTTGAATAGTTCATTGGTTGCTTTGCAATAATTAAATATGTTAGTCAGATCTTCCTAATTTTTTTTTTTTTTTGTAAAAAAAAAAAAAACTGCAGTGGGCAACTGATAAAAGACAGCATTCTGGGAATGAGTCCAGACCCCACGCGTTTTATACCGCAGTCTTTTACTTGATGTTTAACTTCGTTTGAATTTCTTTGCCAAACATGTGATGTGATGGACTCCAGGTTCAGTTCAGATTGAATCATTAATTACATTTTTTTTTCATTTAAGAAAGTAGGAGACATAGAAAGCCAAATAGAAAAATAACTAACAAAGTCATGCCTCAAACTGAATGTCACGGCCTAAGTCATACTAACAAGACCTGCCGTTTTGGAGACGCTCTGACTCAGTTGTTTATCCATCACAATTTTGTCCTTGTCAAAGTCACTCAGATCTTTACGCTTGCCCATTTTTCCTGCTTCTAACACTTAAACTTCAGGAACTGACTGTTCACTTGCTGCATAATAAATCCCACCCTTGACAGGTGTCACTGTAATTGTCACGATACGCCTTGTCTCCCGAATGAGGGCAGGCGCAAACGCAGACTTCCATCTTTACTTGTCCTTTATTGAAACAAAACAACAGGCATGAGGGCCAGAAACAAAACTCAGAAACTACAATCAAAGGAGACAGGGGAAAACACAAAACCTCTCAGCATGACAGCGGACCGACACCACAAACAAACTTAAAAACTTCACAAACCAATAGAAACTCAAACAGCTCTTTTCCTGAGCACGCCAGTCAGCTGAAACACATAACAAACAAATCTAAGACCGGTGCGCTCAGCATCATAATAACAGCATTTAAAACAACAGAACAGAAAAGGGCATCCACTAGCGGCCTGTCACAGTAATGCGATAATCAGTGTTATTCACTTCGCCTGTCAGAGGTTTTAATATTGACTGTTTGGTTTATACATGATTATTATATATACTAAATGTAGGGTTAGTAATTGTATACTTGTATGAGCAGGGTGCACCTGTATGGTACTTCTAGCTGATAGAATGGCCAGTATGTGTTTATGTACCTCCATACAATGTACACTTGCAAATATTACATGGGGTTGCATGGAGCCCAAGCGACCCAGCATGAATTGATCACGTTGGATCATACCTTTGTTGCACACTTAAGTCCTCCCCTGCTGCACAAAGACATTTAAGTTATCATGCCGTAGGGGATGAGCAGGTTTACGGCTCAGGCAGGCTGCACAATCCAATAAGTGGCAGAAAGAACCACCCCCAGATCCCAGACGCCTGCCATACATCTCTGTTTTAGTCCTTAACCCTCACTAATGTGGTCTCTCACCCTCCCGCTCTGCCTCTATTTATAACCTGCTGCATCCTGTGAGGCTGACAGTGTGTGTATGCGCATTTGTGTATGCATTAGACTGCAGATTCAATCATGATAATGACTATCTGTGCCTCAAAAAGCAAGCGAGAATAAAAGTGCTCAACTAGCTAGACTGACTGATCTGCAGGGATATTTTTGTCTGTTTGTATGTTTCTCTGTCTGCCTGTCTCTCATTGTGTCTCTTTGTTTTTCTCTCATGTAATCTGTCTCTCACTCTGAGCCCATTTACAGCCCTCCTCTCGCTCTCTCATCCTCCTCATGGCCTCTCCATCTCACAGACGGATTGAGTAGAGCTTGATCATGCAATCCTTTCCAACTAACAGATTTACAGAAAAGCAGATTAAGCAGCTCAATGCAAGATGTTAATTATTTTCACCTTCAGGCTTACCTGATATTAGGTTCATTGCAGATCTATGCCAGGGCTAAGGCTTCTTAACCGCGGCCACAGTGACAACATCTCTATTTTGGGTCTAATGTAGTCAAGTGCAAATTGAACAGGCCAGAGGTTCAATAAGTGCAGTTTGCCTAAAGGAACTAATGAACAGCATTTTAAACATTTGTTCCTCCTGAACATTCTTGCCGTTGCTCTTTAAATTGATAGTTTTTATATTTTGCCCGTGTGCCACCAATCTGCAATAAGAGCTGAGTGACAGTACCGAAGAGACTTGCTCATTTGGGAAAAGGATGTGGGAGGTAAAATAATCTCTGGACACTGCCTGTTACAAAACAGCATGATAGGAGTGTGAGAGCATCATGTGTGTAGGCTGCAGAACAGCAACGCTGTAACATCTGATTCAGAACTATACTTAGCCCATAATCTTACATAATCTTACTTAAATAAAGATGCAGTATAAATCAACGGATCCCAATCTCGGGTTTTATCTATTACCCAAGCGCAAATCCAAAAATGCATGGCCTCAGCGCATGTATCAGACACATGGCAAGAATACAACAGTACATCAATATATTTTGCCGGTTTCAAAACAAAAGTTATGTCCTTTTCCAACTAGAATTCAGAAATTCAGGGTGATCAAATATAAGGTTGGCTCAAATGCAAGGTTGGTTCAAATATGAGGATGTTTCTCTTTTGGAGTTTTTTTTTTCTGTTTCTATCACAATGTGAGAGTCTTGCTCTTTAAAGAAACTAGGTTAGACGTGCTGAAATTGCAGTGGGATCTGATGTGTGTCACTTTTAAGATATAACACACAATTCACAGACCAGGTCACAGTGTAGACCTACTTTGCATGAAATGAGGACACATTACTCTCAATCTCTCTCTCTCTCTCTCCTATCTCTGTTTCTTTAATGCCCAGGTGGAACTGAATCCAAATGTTACCATTGACTGGTACAGTTTCCTTAATCTTATAAAATGTAATAATTCCAACAGGGATTAGAACATGTTGAGCTATCCATGAATGAATAATCCCATATAATCCAACAACACCGCCTCATTTTACAGCATGGGTTTATTTTTAAAAACGTGAGGTACTACATAATGCAGAGCAATGCAGTAAACCCCCATTTTTATGCGGATCAGCAGTCGCGGTATCAGTCCAACGCGGATAGTTTCTGAGAATGGAGGAATCATTTTTCGCTGAAAAAGCATGTTTTAGCTTTTGTGACGTCCGGGCCTCATCCGAACGTACGAACACGAGTTTACCTTTATATTTTCTTTCAGGGTACTGAGTTTAAATGACATTGAAATGTTTTGGGAGCATATTTGAGGGCATATTTAGGGTTTACACTATAAAAATAGGTATTTTTAGGCATTTTTAAGCATATCACAACAACGCGGTTCTTCACTATATGCGGGTGCTCTTGGAACGTAACCCCCACGAAAAGCAGGGGGTTACTGTATAGTGATTCTAAAACATAATAGGTCCATTCCGTGTCTTTTTAGTGAACTTCATCCACAGACATTTACTGGCACAATTTGCTCAACTGCTAAATCTCCTTACCCCACTAACCAGTGAGTGGCTCCGGTACTGAAATACCAAGAATAACCAAGGAGTACTGGTCGAATAGAGCCAAATGGTTAAGGGCTTTTACTACAGTTCAAAGATAAGATTTACTCGGCTAGTTCTTAATGTATTGTTTATTTTTTCCTGACTGAATATAATAATGTGAAGGTGTAGAGGTAAATGCAAAGCTGTGACCCGTCTCATCCTGGGTCATTTGCGTCTCAATCTGATTGGCCAGGTGAATTCCCTCCTGCACTCCGATTGACTGGCTATTAGAATTTTGCTTTTGCTTGTTGTGCTCTGATTGCCGACTACCTTTTTCATGGCTACTTTACTGTCATCAGCAGCTGTGTGCATGTATATAGTGTGCTGAGACGTCTCTCCATGGGCCATGGTACAACTTGTAGCACAGTAAGAGTACGTGTGAATTACAACCTTATCAAATTAAATGAAAGGACACGAGTGTGCCTGTAGTGGCCGTAAACAGAAGGTAAAGTAAATTACAAGTGCTACTGAAAGTTCAGAGAGTAATATGAGAATTACACATGGACCAAAGTAGTGAGACGCCTGAGCATTACACCAACAGGGAATTTAATGACACTGCATTCAGATACATAGGCATTAATGTTGGATGAAAAGGTCTGGCTTGCAGTCTCCATTCCAGTTCATTCTGATGGTGTTGGATGGGGTTGAGGTCAGGGCTCTGTGTGGGCCAGTCCAGTTCTTCCACACTGAACTCATCCAACCATGTCTTTATGGACGTCGCTTCGTGCACTGGGCGCAGTCATGCTGGAATAGCAAAGGTTCTTCCCCAAACTGTCCACAAAGTTGGAAGCATGGAGTTGTTCAAAATGTCTTGGTATGCTGAAACATTAAGATTGCCCTTCACTGGGACTTAGCCGAAACCCTAGAAAACAGGTGTATTCCAATACTTGCTCGTTTCAGTGCAAGTTGCATTTGGCTATGATGTATTTTTAAAAATATGTAAAAAAAAAAAAAAAATGAAAAATAATCATAAGGCAACTTAACTCTTCGTTAGAATGGAAGAAAGTCCTGCTTATTATCCAGATCCACACACGCACACACACACTAAAAACGACAGTCCTCGCTCCAAACATTCAACAGATGTACGCCGGAAAGAGGGAGATCACATGGGTTTCTCTCCTCAGTGGTTGCTATGGCTGGCTTGTCTCCATGTCAACAGTAGTTAAGGTAAGTTTATTTCTTCCCAAAACAAAACGGTGGTAACGTTTCATTCTAACAGTTAACATTAATATCTTTCTAAAAATTACACTTACCCGTTCTTTTCTGTTTTCGACGCATAACCTTATTGCACCAAGTTAACGGCACGAGCTAGATAGCAAGGTTAGCTCGTTAGCATTGAGCTAAAAACAAACTTTGCTAGTTGGCTGATGTGCAATTCCGCTCCAGTTTTATGCTTAGCAAGTTCAGCTACCGCCACATTCTAGTCATTCTCCTTTTACACCTTTACTAATCGCGGTTTGGTTTATTGGTGCTGATTTTTCCTATCGTCTTTTTTAGCTCGCTAGCAAGGAACTCCGTAGCCTAGCTTACAGAAAGGTAACCTTTTCAACAAGTTTTAGCAAATGGACAATGGTTTCTGTAGTATTATTAGATTTTTTTTCCTAATGTTTGCAATTGTAGTGTTTACTCTTTACTTTAATTGTGTGAAAACATCGTCGGTTGGTAGACCGGCTTCTCATCCCAGTTCTAAGGGTCCCATGTACTGCAGGGATTTTTGTTAAATGAGCTTATAGAAGACTTGTTTAAATAATGCTTTGAAGCAGATGCATTAGAGCTGAGAAGACAGCCTAAAGGTACAGTGCATGGAGTCTACAGGGCTGGAAAAAGACTCACATGTCTAATGATTTTTTCAAATAGTCATGTATAGAGGTAAAGTTCTCATATTCCTGGTGTTCACTGCCAGCTTCACTCGTTTTCGTACCACATAGCTTATCCTTTAGGTTTAGTTGCTTGTCTGCACAGACAAGGGGTGGTAGTAGTAAAACATTTAAAACACTTGGTAAAACACTTACCTGTGAGCCCGATGACCACAAAGTTGCAGCTTTAAACCCCCCACTTTCTACCATTGTGTCCTTGAGCAAGGCACTTAACCCTCAGGTGCTATAGGGGTGACTGTTCTTGTAACTAATTTTTTGTCAGTTGCTCTGAAAAAAGGTGTTTGCCTGATGCTGTAAATGTCATGTAATGACAAGGGGCATGAAACCTAACTCTGTCCAACTCTGTCAGACAGAAAGACCTGAATGGAGTCTGTGGAATTATGTTTTAAATCATACCTGTTTTCTTATGTTTGTATGTTTCTGTAGTAAGGCATTATCATGGCAGAAACTGGGGAAAGTAAGAAAGAGGAGGCAGACTACAAGAGACTACACAGCTTTCCTCTGATCAGGGTGAGTAAAAGAATAACCATTGTGTCTTCCAAAAAAAGGTCAGATATATCCTGTTCATTTGTCTGTTTTGGGTTCTAACCAGGGTGAGGATATATTCACCAGATAACATAATATTTGCCCTGTTTCTCTTCCAGCACACAGATATGCCAGAGGAGATGAGAGTTGAAACTATGGAGCTATGTGTTACAGCCTGTGAAAAATTTGCGACCAACAATGAGGTTAGAACTTTGTTGTTGTCGTGTTCAGCTGAGGTATATGGAAGTTGATTCTTGCATGGCCTTATTTTCCAGTCCATGTTAGTGGGTGTTCTGTCAGTTCCTCACTGTCTGCACCAGAGTCCCTACACTTTCATCTTGCCAGACTCTCATAGTGTAGCCATCTGGACTGTTACTGTAGCCTGTAGATTTTTTTCTGTTCTCTTTAATGTACAGTCCATCACATTTACTGTGATGAAGTTAGAACGGGGCAGTATTACACGGGGCATATTTATTGTTACTGTGATAAATTACTTATGTCATAACAGTAGTTCATGGTATGCTTTTCTGACTATATCATGTGTATCATCCATAGTTGACACATCACTACAGATAGAGCATAGTTAGCCCTGCTGGTTCTCTTTATTCACGTCAGATGTTCGAAAAGTAATAACTGTCTATTTTCAAATTACAAACTCCCATATTGTCCATTCCTTTTAGTTTTAGCTGTATTGATAAAGCTTATTTAACTGCAGTGTGTCATGTTGTTGGTTAAAAATGACAAAGTATATTACAAGTTTCCTTACAAGTTTTATATTATAAGGTTCCTTACAAGTTTTATATTATAAGTTTCCTTTCTGGCCGGGAAATGCTAAAAGAGGTTTGGGTTCTTTTATAGTGTAAACTTAAATGCAATCTGATCCCATAATATATGTTGAAAATTAATATTATGATTAACTATATTGATAAAACTTATTTACCTGCAGTATGTCATGTGGTTGGTTTAAAATGATTGAAAACTAAATTATGGGCAAGTTTCCTTTTTGGCTAAAAAATGCCATAAGAGGCTGGATAAATGTTTGTGTGTAAACTTATATACAATCTGATATCATTATATATTTTAAAAAGGAATTTTATGAACACCCAGCACTAATTTGAATCTTTTCACATGAGTTGGTGGTTCTCAGCCGCTCTCACATGACTCACGATTCTTAGTCATTTTCACGCTTTCTTCTGTCTCTCTCTTTCTCAGAGTGCAGCTAAGATGATAAAGGAGTCCATGGATAAAAAGTTTGGGAGTTCCTGGCATGTGGTGATCGGGGAGGGCTTTGGCTTCGAGGTGACGCACGAAGTGAAGAATCTACTGTATATGTTCTTCGGTGGCAGTCTGGCTGTGTGTGTGTGGAAATGCTCCTAGCAGCGTTCTTGGGCCAATTCCTCTCTTCCTCCCTCATGCACTACCTACTTTTATATATTTATATACACGTATTCACAGTACTGTCTCAGCTATGCAGTCCTTTTTCTATTTGACTTGTTTGTATGTACGTGTGCGTGTGTGTTGATGTGAAATTACGTAGGATTGTATGTCTGAGAGAGAGACAGACACCTGACGGCATAGACCCTTTATAGCTCACTTTATCTTTTGTGTTTTTCATTGTTTTAATTTGAGCATAACCTTGTGCTGCAAGGGATTTTTGGGAGGAAGCTAATCTAGAACATATCTCTGAGCCTTTAACCTATAGTATTGATACTAATGGCCATCTCACAGAATTACGAAATATTCGTAGATGTAACCTTAAGAATGAAGGTGCCAGAATGGACCTTTGAAGCAGTGCCACAGAGGCAGCTGTTTTGGCAGCCTAAAGCATTGTCAAGTTAGTCATCAGGACCCCCAGAAAGCCATTAGAATGACTGAATACTGGGTACAGGTGTGCTGAGTAACAACAACAACAACAACAACAAAAACACTGGCAGTCAGGGGGACCCTAAGGATAGATTTCAGAACAAATGTTCTATTAAAGGCCAGAAAACAGCAGCCAGCCAAGCACATTGTAATATTTCAAGTCTCCAGGAAACAAAACAAATGACAAATGAATGGAACAAGACAATTATAGTATCTTTCAACAAACAGGTATAGCACACCAAACACAAACTTGTGTGTGTTTTTGTTGATCTGATCTGTATACTAAAAAAACTCTCATTTGAGTTGTTTCAGTAAAGAATGTAAAGAACCATCCATGGAAAGATTCTTTAGGAAGCCAAAAAGTAGTTATTTTTAACACCTAATCCTGGTGCTGGAGATCTACCACCGCAAAGAGTTCAAATCTAACAGAGCTGGCTCTAATGTTACTGAGGATGTTCATTATCTGGATCAGATTTGTTAGATTAGATTTGGAGCTGAACTCTGCCGGGTGGCAGAACACCAGGACCAGGATTGGACACCCTTACTTTATAGGAGCGCTCCAAAGAATCCGTTTTTGCATTTTGTTTTAAAATGCTGCGGTGTACTAGAGTTATAAGAAAAATGAACCTTTATGTGCCCAGTCTCAATTCAAACAATCTTTTGTACTGAACAGAAGCACATATGTGGGTCCAGCTACATCTTCCGCAGAACAACAGTGTAGTAATTGAACTAGTTGTTTAAGGGTGCATGTTCTGTGTGTACACGAGAGAGGGGACAGTGCTGTGTTCTGTTTCCCACCATCTCACACATCGTTTTAAAAATGCATGCACCACTCTCAGTAATGCCCCCTCACTCTTCTCTCTCCCTCTCTCTCTGTCTGTCTCTCCCCCTCCACCTCTCACTCTCCCACCTACTCCTCTTCATTCTCTTGGCTGACAGTATCATTCTCTCAGCGGGCTGCCATGCCATCTGTTTCAAACCACTTCCTCCCAGCTTCTCTTTCTTACTGTTTTTTCTTTTCAACGTTACGGTGGGTGTCCTTTTGCACCCACTCTCTGTTTTCTTTAACAAACCAGCATTTGTGAAGTGTCCTCTGTAAAAACTTGAATACAAGTGTAAATCTCCAACTTTTTAAATAAATAAAAACAAGGTCAGTACATTGCTTTGTTCTCTGCTCTTTCTGCTCTTGTTGTAAGACCTCAGTACTTTCAACACTTTGTCAGATGTCCATTGCAGGCATTTCTATGATGTGCTTTTGATCAAAAAGAGAAGATCATTATTGCTCAGGGCTGGGGTTGTAGTGAGTGCAAGGAAATGGCCTGAACATCAAGAAAAGGCTAGTAATTCTGGATGTAATGAAAGGCTTAATGAAATTGAGCATGAGAGCAAATATTCACTTACTGCTCTTAGAGGAGAGTATCAAGGTTTATTCTACAACGGATTAAACAAAAGTGTTATTTGTTCTGGCTCTGGGACTTAAACAGATAGCGTCTAAAGCAATGATAAACATTGTTCCGGCAACAGAAAGTGTAATTGTGACACAACCCAGTGCAAATAACAGCATGTTTAAAATTTTATATAGCACTCTCTATGTATCTGAAGGCCAGATAGACATTAAGAGATGTGCCATTTCTTCTAAACCTAGCTCTATCTAGACTAGACCAAACAAAGGATATATCTCTCTAGTAGAATGTGAATCAGCAGTTAAATCCCTGACTAAAGGTAAATCACCTGGGTTGTATGGACTACTATGAATTTTAGATTGAATTTTGGGATCAGATGGGACCCCTAATGTTAGATTCTATAAACGTTGCATATAAATGAATCATTTCACAGAGAACAAAAGAATAGTCACTGTATTATTTTAAGAAAGCTAAGGATCCGCTAGAATGGGCCAGTTATTGCCAGATTTCATCGACCTGAGGTGATATGAAGGTGCTGGTTACCTACATAGAAAATGTAGTCAGTAAACCCTTTGATGCATAAGGCGGGTCAAAAATATTTTTGTCATTTTTTTCCAAAAGTTTTGTCATTTTAAATTTGTATCATTTAATCTTCTATGTATTCCTCAAATAGGTTGTCTTTGACATGAGGCCATTTGGATTTGGATTTTTATATTTTTTAAGTAATTGCATTTTTTGTGTCAGTAGCACACTTTTCCATACATGGGTAAAAATGACCCACAAGCATTTTCTATGGAATTTCAAAGGTTAACCCTAGGAATCTTGATTTTTGTCAACTGTGACTGTCAGGTATACATTTATTGTTGATGCACACATCTAATGCTAACAGTATTAACACCCTGAAGGTAATTTTTACACAACAACATACATGTAAGTATAATCATCATTTTATACCTCATAATATATGTGTTGTCATAAAATATTAACTTATTTTCAACGTCTCTGAATTTTGTATGATAGTGTTGTGTTATCATCAAACTACTACTTTGTATTACACTAGCTAACTACGCTAACACTAGCTAACGAAGCTAGCTAACATCACTGCATTTGTGTAGAGAAAGAGTCGACTCTACAGACTATGATATTCATAGCTTCCTGTAATAAAATCTAACCCATTAGCTAGCCTATTATACTATTATTATTTACTCAATAATATTGAGTGTGTGTGTATGTGTGTACCCCCTGCCTTGATGTTTTTGCTGTATTTATAGCAAGTTTGTATTCAAATGAAAGATGATAAGAAATTAACATGTAAAATATGAAGTCATTCTCTGTGGTAATGTGCTTGAGCATGTGTATAATACAATATCATACTGTAAACTAGTGATGTCATTATGTCGTTGCTGTTCCTCTCATCACTCTCATCACAGGAGAATGTTATCCTCTGAGATGCTCCTATACAGAGGAGCACACACACACACACACTATACTCATTTGTACACATGCACACATACAAACACACACAAATTCACACAAAAATCCACACTCACAACACACACACACACACACACACACACACAAACACACTAGCTACTCATTTGTACAAGTGCACACATACACATACAAACACGCACACACGCAAATTCACACAAAAATCACCACTCACAATACACACACACACACAAAGTGATGAATGAACATGTCAAACATTACATTATTCTTTTGTTGACCAAAATATAATAAAAATCATCATCTTTACCCAAAAGGAAAGACATTTTCATTCTAAAATGCATTAATTCTAATTGGGGTCATTTTTGACCCACCTCATGGAAGAGTGTAGGTATTGGTAGGTCATGCATCAAAGGGTAAACTGGTGGTTAGGGTTTTGACCCTGCCATTAGAAGGCCATGGGTTCTAATCCCAGGACTGCCGGGTACTATCCCCACACACGCTGCATCAGTGGCTGCCCGTTGCCTCACTAGGTGAATGGGTTAAATGCAGAGAAAGTTTCACACTTTTCACACTGTTTGCTGTGTTGTGGTATGTTTACTGTAAGACGCCACTTTACATTACACTTTGAATAAACAGGATTCCTAAAAGGGAGTTACATCTGATGAACTCAGGGTGCTTTTACATACTATCAATATTTCTGACACTCTTAAAGAAAATGCATTTGATGCAGAAAAGTCCTTTGACCAGCAGAAATGGGTCTATTTGTGGTTGGTTCTGGAGAGGTTGGGTTTTGTGGCTAGGTTTATTTGAATGATAGAGGTGTTACAGCTTCAGTCTTGACTGGAATGTCTAGAACCATTGGCACTGGCCATCAGAGCAAGCAATTTAATAACCACTATAACCATAGACCAATCTAGACACTAGCTTTTGCTGTATCCAGATGAGTTTTTCACAGTATGGCTGGGTATAGAATAAACTGATCCAAATCTGTTCTTCTTCCAATGAATTCATTAGCTATGAAGGCCCCTGTAGCTTTTGGTATTCCTGTATGAATATCCCTCATTGCCTTAGTATAGAGGCATACATCCTGAACTTTATAAAATAGTCTATGAAAACTTTTACGGTGTCAAAAGGAAGATAACGAGTGACCTAAAAAGATGGTGTTCTGTACAAGGCAGAATTTCAACCATAAAAATGAATCTATTGCCCTGTCTTAATATTTTCTTCATGATACCTCTCACTCTTCACTCTAAATATATCTCTGAAATGCATTCTCTCATATCACAGTTTATTTGTGGAGGAAAGTGCGTGAGACTTAGGCTCACAGCTTTAAATAGAAGCTAACACTCATTCATTTCAAGTAAATACATAGAGCGCATGCCATCCCTTTAAAATGTTTTAAACGAAACTAATCTCAAGTCCCAACTGTATACAAGCCCTTGGCACAACAATGCACAAGTTTGGGAGTAAATTCTAAATTCACTACAGTCTCATCACTGCTTTGAGATAACATACAAGCGAACACATCCTCTTGCATTTTTAATGATGCCTCACAGCTATCCCTTACTTTCAGTCAGCATCAACTGCTTCCAGCAGGGCATGCTGCTGCTGCTGCTGCAAAAAAAAAAATCAAGATCTTGTTTCCTGCCCAATCTATTAATACAGCAGTACTCATTAACTACCTGTTAATATATCACCTCTCTTAAACTGCATGCTTTAATAAAGCTAGAGCCACAACAGTTCAGGCCTGGACAGGGTTGACTTTATTCATTCTGGACCATGTGGGGAAACAGAACTCATTGTGAACTGTGTTTCAGATTTGTATCAGCTAGGAAGAACCCACCCCACCCCCCATCCCTCCTACTACTGTCCTTTGTTAGGGGGGGATGCATATTCTTTCAGTATGTGTATTAATATCATTATAATATTAGAATATATTTATGCCCCCACCCCATTCTCTCTTTTGTATTTTATTTAAATGATCTGAATATTTAGTTTTTTAATGACAAGTTATACTCTGTTGGACTGATGGCCTGTATGTATGTGACATTCTAACCTTCTGTCTTCACTAAAATGAACAGGCCAGTATTGATAGTCCTGGATTTGACTCATCTTTATCAAGGGTGCCAATAATTATGGAACTGACTGTACCTCAAACTGCACAAGTTGTTGCGTAATCTCAAACAGATTTGCTTTGGGTGGTTTTTGGCACTGTCTGACACGCCAGTATCTATAAGAATGGATGAAAGTACAGACAACAGTCAGGTTTCACTACTGCTTGCGTTTTAGCTATGCAGTGTGCTTTTGTCCATTTTTATAGATGACCGCATGATCAGTTCCTTCAGAAAGTTCAAAAACCTGCATCCATTTACTTTCACAAGCAAAGCAGTATTTGCATCCTAGTGCAGTAATCTGAGAGAGCCAATAGTTTTGAAAAGTTCCCTTGTTTAGTAGGGCAGAGAGAACCTTTAAAACCACTGGTGAAGCACTTTCTCTTCCTTTTCGGTTTCCAGCAGAGGTGTGCATCTACATACTGGAATATCAGCAAAACTAGATGTAAAGTAAGCGTGCCAGGAAGTTGCCGTCTGTATTTTCTGTGGTGGAAAGGTCTGCTGTGAGGTGTGTGCCCTGTGTTAAACCTTTATTAAACTCACTTGCTTTTATATAAGCTCTCTCTCTTTATATCTATTTCTTCCTCGCTGCCCTTTGACTACTTTGCTCACTCTGAGTTCCTGACATACTGTTCTTTATCCTGGCAGGAGCTGGACACGCTAGCTGCCCTCCTTTCATCTTTTCTTTTTCCTTCTTTCCCTCCTGCCCTGACAACTATTTCTATCTCTGTGATTCTTTTTCAGGTAGCTCACCTCCTGCCTCCATGGTTTTCCTGCGTCTTCTTTCCAAGCTGATCTGAATTCAGCTTGTTTAGAATATCTTTATCTGACCTGTGCATCTTTCTAACTGATCCCAGGATAACCAATACAGGTGTATAATACTTTATTCCCAGACAGATGGCCTCTCAGTAGGAGAGCTGGAGGATTTGCTGCTCACATTGCTTCTCAAAGCTCTGTAACAGAGGGAGAGGGTCATGCAGGTGAGACGACCTGCAGGGGAGACAGGTAGGGAAGGCTTAGAGTGGCATATGAATGGAGAAATGTAACCATGGGTTTATGAAAGACAGCAGCCTCGACTCTCCTGTCATTAAGGTGGGGCCCATGAGGGTGTTAAACGTCTTTACTGAACCCCTTATGCACACATGATCTACAATATATGGTGACATTTATGTGGAAACCACTTTTAATGAATGAGTTCAGGCAACTCATTCAGTAAAAGGGCTGCAATCACTATAGAAAAACATGGACTGCATAATGGGTCGTACTGAAGAGCTAAACTGGTCACTTTAAAGGTGGCACTGTCATAGTATGCCAAGTTATTTTGTGAAATTTCTCCCCTGCTAGATCCGCCTTGATCAGATCTAGCAGAGGAGTGGAAAGGGAAGCATATAGGAGCCACAAAAGCTCAGCTGCAAAGCGGTTGACTGCAAAACTCACAGCGCGGGACCTCTTTCAGAGGCAGTTTTGAACTGAGTGATGCAAACACTCAGTTCAAAACTGCCTCTGGAAGCAACAGCAGTTTGAGAATTGTGTGCCAGAAGCTTCATGAAAAAAGTTTCCATTGCTGAGCAGGTGCACACGAGATCACTCTGCCCAATCCCAAGTGTCAACTAGAGTGAAGTAAAACTGACCACCACTGGACCCTCACGAGTTGTCAAGAGTGAAACCCTGCTTCGCCGTCTGGCAGTCTGATTAATTAACCATTAAGGGTCTTTTCCTGTTCCAGTGTGACTGTACCCCCTACACAAAGGTTACAATGAAGGTTAATAAAAACATGTTTTTAATGAGTTTACTGTGGCTGAACTCCAGTGACCTACATAGAGCCTTGACCTCAACACAGCTGAACACCTTTGGGGCGAATTGCAATGCCGATTGCAACCCAGGCCTTTTGGTGCAACATCAGTGCCTGAGCTCACAAATGCTCTTTTGATTAAATGGGCACAAATTCCCACAGACACAATCCAAAACCTTGTGGAAAACCTTTCCAAAGAGTTTGAGGCTGTTGTAGCTGCAAAGAGGGGACCAACTCCTTTTTAATGCCTGTGGATCTGGAATGGGATGTTTAACAGGTGTGATGATAAGGTGTCCAAATACTTCTGGCCATGCAGTGTGTGATTAGTAAATAATACATTTAAATCAATAGACAACATTAGAACATGGGTGCTTAGGTGCCTAAGATTTTTGCAAAGTTGTGTGTGTGTGTGTGTGTGTGTGTGTGTGTGTGTGTGTGTGTGTGTGTGTGTGTGTGTGTGTTTGTGTGTGTGTGTACAGACATGCACACACACACACACACACACTACTATACAAAAATCTGTGCTCGGCACCTGTGCAGACTATTTAAAGGTATTTTTCTCAGTGTCTGATAATGGGTCTTTCTGCTAGCAAAGTTAACATTAAAATAAATGCAGTAAAAAAAGTATCAAGATTTGTTTTAGTTGTAAGAAAAGTAGTTGATATTGTGTGAGCTGGTGAGGAGAACATAGGTTTGGTTCCAGATTTCTCCTCGATTCCTCCAGCCGTTGTTTGGGTTTATGACAATCCATCAGCAGCTTTTCATTTAATTTAGTGAAGGACTGACTGACTCAAACCAGGTTGAAATCCTGGGCACTAGTTGAGAACATCACCTACCAGTTGCACTGATATAACATAAAAGGTATAAAAGATCTAATAAACACATGAAAGGGTCCAGTCTCCATGAGCCCCCTTTGAGTACGGAACCCAGTGCGGCTGCCTCGCCTGCATTGTCTCTAGAATCAGCCCTTGTTCTTAAAAGCATTCACGAATCACGGGGGGAAAGAAAGGAATGGAAGGAAATAGGAGACCTATTAAAGACACAAGATAAGAAGGCAACAGGTTCAGTGGATTCTTTTTTTTTACCATAACAATTACTCAGATCATATAAGATAATGCTATAGTTCAAGATAGAATGATATGTCCAAAGTAATCCCGCAAAATACAGGGTGATGACTGCATATGGTAATACAATGTGCACTTCAATAAAGGATGAAAAGGGCATTCCGTAATTCTGTAATAATGCAGAGTGGGATTACACTGTGGTTGCATAACTCTGTGTGCGCGTGCTTTTAATGTGTGTTGTCTGGGAAAATGATGAAGGCGTGCATGAAAGCATGGACTGGTGTAAGTGCATCAGCTCTGAGTAAAGAGGATCAGAAAATATGAGGGAGACACTGATTGCCTTTCAACAAACATTCCCAGTGCATTCACGTGTACCCATACGAGTTTGGTTTATGAGCTGTTTTCCGACATTAAGTATCTCCTCTTTCTTCTTTATTCAACTCTCTCTCACTCTCTCTCTCTCTCTCTCTCTCTCTCTCTCTCTCTCTCTCTCTCTCTGACACTCACACACTCACAGATTGACATGCACACAGTTGAGTAAATGAAATATTCATAGGTAGGCAGTGAGTGAATGTATCATGGGAGAAAGAGCATGCCTGTCTTCAAAGGGACTGGTCTGTCTTTCGTTGTGGACAATCCACACTCACACAAACACACGCTCTTTTAATCTTATGCATGTGCATACAGCATGATGTGGTCTCCCTTGCTTATTGCATTCAAATCCTTATTAATACTACTTAGCACTAAAAAGATTCCAAATGCACATATTCCAGTTGTCAGTGTGGAGAGAACATTCTGAATAAATAAAATAATAAAAAAAGACTCCACAGGGAAAACCATAAGGGTTAAAAGTAATTCATTTTCTAGTCTGTAAGATCTAGAAATTTAACTGAGGGGCAGGTGAAAAAAAGTTATCAAAAAAGTAACAGGTCAAACCAACCAACAGGCAGGTCTGTCCTGTGCTTTACTCCTATGTATATTAATAACAGTCTATACATTCAAAATGTGAAATCAGCAACACTTTATTCAAAGGTGATATACATAAGGACTTCATAAAACACGCACAGGTGTAGAAGAACATTTTCAAAAAAGAATATTTAGAAACAGCTTATGTCAGCATTTATGAAGTGACGTGTTTTTAGGAGGTAAAAGACATTGTACTAACATGACTATAATTTACAGGATCCTTTTAGTGTGAGGGCAGCTCAATCTTTCTGTAGGACTGATACACAACATCTTAACATGGCAGCCTTAAATCCTATTACTTAGATCCTATTTGCCCGGACTGCAATCCTATTACTTGATTATTATGCATCACAACAGTGCTATAAGACATGCAAGCCTGCTTTGATTTAGTTTTCATCAGTACAATGTCATTTGCATCATACAACACTCCTTGTGAACATGAACTCAAGCCAGTCATAAATGTTAATATGATCCTGAGTACATACTTATGCATGTGCTATGAAGTCTGTATTTTGGTAAAGTGTTACCATAAAATCCAATGCTCGACCAGCAACTTGCATTCATTTTATGAAAGAGGGGGATAGTGGATGAATATTTGATTTAGCCTGTGCCACTGAGCTTTTACCCCGGACTGCTAACATGCAATATTAACCACAAATAGGATGCTTTGCTATTCTGTCTCTCTATATCTCTCTCTGCTGCATGCTATAGTGGGTAGGCGTGCATGGGCATGGGCATCTGCAAGAGGGGGTTCTGCTTGTGTAAGAAGCTGCTGTGGAGTGTAAATGGAGGAACACAGCCCCGAAAGAGTGAACGGAATAACACGGTACAACACACAGGAGACGTTTAGCAGGTGGTAAGGCAGCTCTAATGTGCTTCCACCTCAAACAGAGCGCTATTGTAGTGCAGCAACATACTCAGGCTTTTGCCCTTTGGGTGATGTGTGGTGGGCACGTGTGTGCTGTGGGGAGACTGAGGTGACTGTGCATGCGCACAAGCCGCAGATCAATGACTGTGCAGATCACGCAGGCCGAGAGACGGAGGGAGCGGCTCTAGAGGGATAACCGAGTGTAAGGCCGCCTGGTAGAGCAATCAATTCCCGCATCTCCTCTCTGCTTCTCATGTTACATAAAAACCCTGGAGCTGCACAGCAGTTCTGCCTTTAATTGCTTCCTGCCACTCCCTGCATTTGCGCATGGTCTCTTAATACGTGCAGTACTGACGTCAAAATACATGTATTTTTTTTAACCTGAGTTCGGGCTTTTCTGCATTTATTTTACGCAGCCTTTCACGTCCTGTTCTGTATTTTATCCTCCTGATCTTGATTCAGCTCACTGTTTGATCATACTTGTTTCATTCAGAGGTCAGAAGCAGCACAGCAGAGAGGAGAAGAGTGTTGGTCTCAACAAAAATAAATAAATACATAAATAAATAAATGAAATTTAAAAAGTTTCATCTCCAGGTTGTAGCACCCAGTCATTTTCTCTTTTATCTGCTGCTAATGTGAAAGATACAGTCGATGTTCAGACCTTTCTTTCTTCTTTTTTCTTTCTTTCTTTCTTTCTTTCTTTCTCTCATTATGATGGTGGAACATAAGTTTTGCCCTGACCACTGGCCTGCCATCTCTCCATTAATCCTAGATCTGGATTATAAAATCTGATTGCTGGCTGTAGGAATTAATTTATATATGTGCTTGCTGTTGCTCTTACACTTTGCCTGCCCTTGTTACTGGGAGTGGAGTGTTTATTACAATTAAAAACAGCTTATCTCTTGCCTTTTCTGTGAAGTAAACCGACATGTGGTTAAATCACCAGAATCACTTGTGTGTGTGTGTGTGTGTGTGTGTGTGTGTGCGTGTGTGTGTGTGTGTTCCTATATTCACAAGCGATTTGAGTATATACTGCCATCTGGTGTAGAAATTCAGCTACAAAAGAAATGTGTCTTTCGTGTTCCTCTGAAAGGGACATTAAACAGAAATAAAATTGCATACTTAACCCTCTGGCCCTCCTCGTTTTTACTATACACTCAGCTTCCTCGAGGCCACTTTTGGCCAACTGAAACCCATGAAAACTATTTTTTTTAATTCCTTGTTATTTACACTGTTAAATCATACAATTGGGTTAAAATGCTTTCATTCTAAACTCAACACTTGAGAAATGTAGTTTTTAGTGTTTTCTTCCAGATAATGTCATTTATCCATTTTTGGTCCAGCGAGCAATTTTATATAATATTTTATATAATGGCCATAAATGTATATATAATTTTCCATATATTGTTATATACTTTTTTGCTATTTTACTACATAAAGTTTGTAACTAACATCAGTTCTTGTCATACGTATCAAATATCTATTGCTTGGGGGGGGGTTAATCATTCTAATACCAGTTTGTTTGCACAATGCACTTGTTACTAACCACCTCAAAAATGGCAATTTTCTCTATTCTCAATGCTGCTGGGGCCAAAAATGCAACAAGTCTGAAATATGTAACTGATTAACAACAACACTGATTTTTTTTTTCATGCACGAACACAAAACCATTATCTGACATCCTTAAGGTCACACCTATATCAAAATTGTGTCATTCATTTGTTCTGTTGGAGTGCAGTAAGCCATCATACTCCCATATTGGAAATTAAGATCATTAAATAAAATTGCTCACTTGGCCAAAAATAGATAAATGACGTAATCTGGAAGAAAACACTAAAAACTACATTTCTCAAATGTTGCGTTTAGAAGATAACATAAGATAAGATAAGCCTTTATTAGTCCCACAAGTGGAAAATTTGCTTGGTACGGCAGGAAGTGGACAGTATAAAATTAAGAGCAGCAAAATTAAGTGAAACAGTAGAGTAGAATAAAAATAAAAATAAAAATAAAAAATAAACTAAGTACAAAAAATATATAGAAATTCTCAGTATACTCAGTATACAGTCTAAAAAAGTACAGTATTACAATTTAGTAATATGTTGTGTACAGCAGTATTATACAAATATACATATATGTATGTAGAGTAAGCAAGACTTCTTTTG
>JBBPCX010000028.1:9400018-9428374 GCA_037974365.1 Hydrocynus forskahlii | reverse complement strand
TGTCGTCCCCATCAGTGATGAGGCCGACTATTGCAGAGTCATCAGAGAACTTCTGCAGGAAGCAGTGGGTGGAGTTGAGAGTGAAGTCTGCAGTGTAGATGGTGAAGAGGAGCGGTGCCAGAACCGTTCCCTGTGGAGCCCCAGTACTGCAGACGACCCTGTCCAACACACAGCCCTGGGTTCTCACGTACTGTGGTCGGTCGGTGAGGTAGTCCAGAATGAAATCATTTTAAAAAGGCAGCGAGGATCTGTATAATAACCAATATCCCTCTAAGTTGCTGTATTTTAGGTACTGAATCATGCAGATTTTAAAAAATCATGTATTTACCTTTTAATTGAGTACAACACGTTGTCTCCTGCTTTGAAAGAAGAAATGCCTTTTCCGCTCTCCTTCCAATTATATATTATTATTAAATAATGTGCCAGTAATAGATCATTATATATAAATGTTTAATTAAACCTTTACTTAACCAGTTACAGTTAGCCATGATATGTAAAGTCTAACTATAGACTAAAGATTGAGGTTAGAGTTAAATGTATGCAAGTCATATCTGTCATATACAGCTCTGGGAAAAAAAAAATTGTGACCACTGCAATTTATTTTTAAATCAGCATTTCTATGAGTATGACAACCATTCCATGCCAGTGTCTGTTAAATTCCTACACAAGCACCTCATTCTGCTTTATGAGGTACTGATTAGATGATTATCTGAACCAAATCTTATTTAATGAGGAAAAGTATAAACAACCACTGCTGTAATCAATTCTCTCCTCTCGCAATGTGACCAGCTGGATGGCAAAACACTACTAGAAGTACGTAAAAGGTAATAATTATTGCCACTTCGTTTAAGAGTGAACAAGAGATTTGTTTTCTTTGAATTATTCAAGTTCATTTCTCTTATTTTGATGTTTTATCATTTACTTTAAAATTATATTTTAAAGAACAATATTTTTTGGAGATTAAGAGATATAATATTGTCAGCAGTTCTTGAAAACAAAGGCTAAGCTGTTCAGTTCAATACTTGCATCTATAAAAGATAAAACCTGAGACACTGAACAATTTTGCAGTGGTCTCTTTTTTTACAGAGCTGTATATGATTCCCTAGCCCATGGTGTCCAAGAGCCCCAGGTTTCAGCATCTAGAACCCTTTGGATTAATACAGCCCTGCTCACCTTCAGTAGAATGTGTAGTAGATCAGTCATTAGTGAGCTACACAAGCTTGAGCACAGGTCGTGCACTCAGGAGCATATAACCTTCAATCGTATTTTCTGGGAATGGAGGACAAAGATTATCAGCATGAGACAATTAAGATCTGCCGAGTCATCTAGTGCCTTGTTTCCTAAACATTTCCCAAAAGTCACTTAGGTTATAGCATGCTGGATTTAGAAACAAGAATACCAAGCATGATTTAAACAGTGACGTTTGCATTAACCCAGCAAATGTCGCATTGATATTTCAGAATATGCTTTTAAGCATATAAAGGTTTATCTTATCTTTTCACTTCTCTCTCTCTCTCTCGCTCTCTCTTGATCACATAGGATCTGTGTGATAAACCTTTTGACGAGCTGCTAAATAAAACAAAAATTTCAACAAACTAAACAAACTGTTGTCTTGTTAACATACAATTTGCAAAAGAAACGCCCCTATTTGCCCTCATTTGCATGTGATTAACATAAAATCAAATCATGCAGTGACTAAAATGAATCAATACAAGTAAAGGCAACAGAGTGGAGCAGGCAGTGCACTGCTCCCCCTACTGGCCAGAGTTTAAATAGCGCTGTAGTGATGCAATTACATTGATTAAAAACGAAATGTCAAATAAATAAGAACACTTTTAACACAGTAGACTGAGGTATTTATTGGTTTGAGTCGGATAAAGCTAAAACCTGTTCAAATATATATTTTAACATAAAGTTAATAGTCACACTATATCAGTGCGCAAGTAAAAATAAGTGCATTTACTTTCATGTGCACAAGCTTTGATGTCTGATATTTTCTATTTGTATTGTTATTAATGACTGGCGTATTAATGATCGGTGATAGTGACAATAATTTTGATTATTTAGCCGCAAATCAAGATTTTTCATTCAATACATTTAGGGGTCGGTTTCCTTTTCAGTGGGAAAATCTCTATCCACAGCACTACTTAATCCAGAACTAGACTTAATGCCTGTCCAGAAAATCAGCCCTTAGTGTTCATGACCCTTGCATGTTCTCCTTGGAGTGGCATGGGTTTCCCCCTGGGTCCCTTGTTTCTCCTACAGTCCAAAGAGAAGCGTGTCAGGTGAACTGGGACTTCTAAATCAAATCAAATCAAATCAAATTTATTTATAGAGCAAAAATACATTTTAAAACAACAGTGTTGACCAAAGTACTTTACATTACAATTTAGTAAGACAATAGAAATAGTAAAAGAGAAAAATAATAAAAAGAAATGTGTATACATATACATACACACATACACATGTATATACATATATATACACATATATAAATAATAATAATACTAATAATACAATACAATAATAATACTAATAATACAATACAATACAAATAAAATCTAAATTCACTGTAGGTGTGAGTGTATCAGTTTCACCCGCCAGTGGGCTGGCACCCATAGTAAGGATTAAGGGATTACAGAAAATGAATGAATGAATTCCAGTTTACGCACTCTTACCAGAAAATTGGGTTGTATATTACTGAAGGTATCGAGACCACTTCAGCTGATTCAGAATGCAGCTGCATGGTTTGTCTTTAGTGTTCCTTACTTTAGTGTTCTGTTTTTCCTTACTTGTTTATTAACCTCTGACTTTTTTTCTTTTTGACAGGGTTTATTAAGGTGTGTAACTTAGCAAGCAGTAACTTGGTTTAAAGCAGATGTTGATTTCAGTATAGCTTTACAGGTATGAGGAACAGATGCGGACTACATAAGCACTGATGCACATCGCTCTGGATGAATGCCTAAATACCATAAAATGCCTAAATGCAATAAACTTATCTACACCAAAAATGTAATTCACAATCGGATTCAGCCCTTTATACCATTGAAGATAGAAGACCAAAGTCTACTTTGTGGAGCTTATTTTAAGTGCCTGACACAACTGGACTTATTTTGAGATGCTGCCTTGCACAAATATACCTCTATTTAAGTTATCAGCTTGTGAAACAGTTAGAAGGTTCTGTAGAGATGGGTTGTCCTCACTTCAAACAGTCTCATTTGCAGCAGAATGTTTTGAACCTGAATGGCCTAAAATTGGAGCAGGCTTGGATAATATGAGCAACAAGTGCTACATCAACTCAGCCCAGTGCCTTCTCGGGCCGGCTACACGCTGACTGGAGAACATTCCCCAACATAAGCGTGCAGCATCCTGCTCCAGTTCTGAGCCAAACTTCACATATTCTGATGGACTGGGCCTTTATTACTTGTTTTTCATACACTGGTCATTGTCTGGATTTTGTATGATGTGCACTATGCATCTTTCAGCTCTTTAAAAGCCCAGGCAACATACCTAAGCCCACTGTGCTGCCTAGTCAACGACACTGCAAGTGCTGCAAAAGAAGAACTGCAAAAGGTTAATATGTAAAAAGCTTGTGTAAAATGAATTTGTGAACTGGTTCCACTACCAGACCATGAAATCTACTATTGTTTACTGTTGTATCACTACTATATGTATTATTTCATGTGTTATATACAGTATATTACTATTACGGTGATTGAACCCGAATATATAGTTTTCATGAAACTTCGCACAATGTCATTGTAATGCAAACTTCTAGACTTTAAAAACGTTCTTCTGACTTGCTTGTATGTTTTATTCATTCCTAATTAATAATGAATGTTTTTAATCAGACTATACAGACCAACAAATGAGTCCTCTCCAATTAATATATTTGAAGGCTGTCTATGAACAAAAAGTCCATCTGACACACGTTTTCAATCCATATCCACTTCTACATCTTGTACATGGTCTCTGCATGGTCTAACTAAAGCGACTGACCTGCTGGTTTTCAAAGATTTTATGTAAATGTGTGTTTGTTTGTTTTTTCCAGACAGGGATTAAGCCTAGTACTGGTCTACACAGCATTCTGAACGGAGATCCTTCACTGAAGGAAAAATGTTGGATTAAGTTTAAGCCATGTCTGGGAAACCATCCCCCTGTGCTGTTGATTTCCTTTTTTATGGTTTTATCACTGTGCAGTCACATGTGTGCGCTGTGGTGCAGTGTTTCATGTGTTTAAGCCTTGAAAAAACACCACTTCTGATAATAAGGTAATGTAAACATCTTCTAAAAGTTTAAAATTACTGTCTTCAACCAGGGGTGACCACCTCAGGTCTTGGAGGGCCTGTGTCCGGCACAGCTTGGTGATTCCTGTGCTCAAACACAACTCTTCTTGTTTACTACAAGGTTTAGTGAGTGTGTTGGAGGAGAAAAACTACCAAACTGTGCTGAACTCTGGCCCTTCAGGACTGGACGCCAACATTTTTCCTTCAGTTGGCTGAAAGTTTTTGGTTGGTGGACTATCCTTACCACAGCAATGACTCAGGGGTGTTTCGAAAGCCCATGTTTAACCTGACACACCCAACATGTCAACTCAGTGGAGCGCAGGCATTTATGAGGTCAAGCACTGATGAGGCCTGGCTCAGAATCTCCGTTCCAGTTCAGCCCAAAGGTGCTGGATGTGGTTGAGGTCAGGGCTCTGTGCGCCCGGTCAAGTCTTCCACACCGAACTCATCCAGCCATGTCTTTATGGACCCTGCTTTGTGCACTGGGGCACAGTCATGCTGGAACAGAAAAGCCCTTCCCCAAACTGTGTCCACAAAGTTGGAAGCATGCTGTTGTCCAAGAAAGGGGCCTAGCCCAAACCCAAAAACTGGTGTGTCCCAATACTTACTCCATATAGTGCATTAAGTTTTCCCCCTCCACATAAAACAAAAACGTCACGACAAAAACCAGAGCCACGTTTCCCTCCCCTTGTGTATGTTTATTGCTCATCTTCCTGAGGGAGGAGCTGTTTCATCCAGTCTGTATCCATGATGCATCTAGATAACCTTCCGCAGTTTTCCTCTCTTCCTGAACATGATCCAGACGGTGAACTATCTAGATCCCAACCTGATTCCTGTCGTGGTGTTTTAAATGTTCGATCCCACACATTCATTCCTGATTAATCCGAAACTGGCTGAATCTATTTACCGACCGATCACTCTCACACAGCGGGCACAAGCGTGTGTTCATCTGTCCGTAGATCATGTGACTGCCGGGATTTCCCTGGAAGAGGGGGTGGCGGCATTTACCCGAATTCACCACCCACCCGTATTCCTGCAAGCCTCCTAAAGCCTGACTGGCAGTGCATGGTCACATGCAGTACTGCAGACAGCTGGATTTATTTATTTGTGTGCTATTTCTGCTAGACCATTCCTGTTTTTCATTCACTGCAATCCTTTGTATATAATATGTAATGCATTTGTAATAAATATCAGATTTAATGGATAGGGCCATGCCTTTTTTATTTGGTTAACAAAGCTTGTTATTAAGCCAATACTATCAAAGCTTAGAAATAGTATTAATAATGTGATCATTTTTGTGATGCTGAGAGCAGCATGAACATGTACTGCCTTTCAAGCCTAAGTTCCATTTTGTTGACAAAGTCTAGTGGACTTTCACTAGACCACTTCTGTTTCATTCATTGCAATCATTTATGTATTTTATAAGTGACTATCAAAATTAAAGTTTAGGGCCTTAAAAAATATTATTTGGTTAGCAAATCGTATTATTAAGCCCATACTATGAAGTCTTGGAAGTTTATTTTTTTAGAGCAGACTGCCTGGTATGGTCTAAGACTGTATAATTCCTCCACGTTCTGGAGGTGATCTTTTATGTTTTTAAGTTTTTAAGTCGTTATGAATCAAATTTGTGCAATATACTACTCAACTGTTTAATCTGTGAACTGACTGAATGTTGATCTCGTTGCCTCATCATCTGCTGCTATTGCAATTTTTTTATTGAATTAACACTAACCCACTTTCATAAGTCATTTTGCAGGACTGATCAGCTGGTACAGTGCTCTAAATTTTCTCTAATCTAAAATAAAGTACAAGTTCTTTCTTACTTAATTTTTTAATAGACATTTTTATGATAATGAGAGCAACATGGATTGGTCAAGCCTGGCAAAGGGGGCGGGGCTTGACAGTGTGTTGTCAGGGAGTGGGTGTGACGCGTGGACACGCCCATTTTCAAAAGTAGCCTTTTGAGAAACCTTCAGGAGACTGAAACTGCTTTTTCCTGTCCGACCATCTCCAATTTACTCTATTCTTCTGAACTAGTAAGTCCAACTTTTGTTCATTTTTGCATCGTAAATATGAGCGTGCGTCTATAAACGATGGAAACGTCATCGATGTTAGTAATACGGAAATAACCTACATTTCAATTGTTGAGAAACGTACAAGGCAGCGTCCGTGGTCCTGAAGTCCAGTCCAGCAGACCTGTCCTGTTCGTTATAAACATCTAGACTGCTAAACCATATCGAATTAAAGCTGCATCTGCTTGAATTATACAATAACATATAACTTTAGCAGTGTTGTTTACTGCCCCACCCCTTTGTATCTTGATTGGATCAATGAACGTGGGCGTTTCATGCACCAATACTCCAGTGCTGCGTCAACCTCTCTACACTATACGGACAAAAGTATTGGGACGCCTTCCACTACACTAGCAGTGATATTAATGAGATTCCATTCATATAAATAGACTTAACCAGGACGGGCGAGCTGGTAGCCTAGTGGTTAAGGCGTTCAGGAAATCGTGTGTTCGATTACCAAGACTTACTCCCGCTGTGTTCCTGGCTGCCCGCTGCTTCACCTGGGGAACAGGAAGAATTTTGTGCTGTTCGCACTGTTCTGCTGTGTTTCCACGTATGACAGAATGGTCACTTTCATTTAATATGCAGTTGGTCCCCCACTTTGCATCCATAACAGCTTCCACTCGTCTTGGAAAGCTTTCCACACGATGTTGGAGTGTTTTTGTGGGAATTTGTGCCCATTAATTCTGTAGAGCATTGATGAGGTCAGGCACTGATGTTGGACGGGAAGGCCTGGCTCGCCATCTCCGTTCCAGTTCATCTCAAAGGAGTTGGATGGGGTTGAGGTCAGGGCTGTGTGTGGGCCAGTCCAGTTCTTCCACACCAAACTCATCCAACCATGTCTTTGTGGACGTTGCATTGTGCACTGGGGCACAGTCATGCAGGAATAGAAAAGGTTCTTCTCCAAACTGTGTCTACATTGTTGGAAGCATGGCGTTGTCAGAAATGTCTTGGTTTGCTGAAGCACTAAGATTGCCCTTCAAGTCTAAACCTTGAAAAACAGGTGTGTCCCAGTACTTTAATCCATATAGTGTACTTGTACCAAAATAAAGCCCATATGTTGTGGTTACTCTTTAATACATATGTGGTTGAAGCCCATGTTTGGACAGATGACGATAATGATGAAGTCTGAAGATGACTGCATAGTGATGAATGAGTGACCTGACAGGTGCTGTGTGTCATGTTATCTCTCTCTCTCTCTCTCTCTCTCTCTCTCTCTCTCTCTCTCCCTTCCTCTCTCATCTGGTTGGGTTGCTGTGTGAGAATGAAGATGTGACTGGGTGGTTCAAAGCAATGACAAACCCTTAACTCCAAGACTACTTGTCTCTTGCAACATTCAGGCCTTGTTTGTTCATACCATAGTTAAGTTGACTGCTTCTTGTTTGCACTGGGGTGCCATACGTCATCGTCAAAACTGGCTTGGCGTAATTTGTCAGGGATTGTTGAAATTGGCTTGTCACAATCTGTCACCACTGATTATTTGGACACTGTGGATAATGTGCGCGAAAATGCTTTGTTAGTAGATTTAGGGTTCTGTTGGGTGTGCGTTTTAGGAGTTCACTCGTGAGAATGAGTTAGAGAAGGTAATTCATATGATAAGTCCTGTTTACGATGGTGAGGCTTGACGATTCCAAAGTCCCAGGTAATCTTTACAGTCACAGCTTGATTGCATCACATACGCCCACTCGCTGAGACCTTCTGTATCTGAGAGAGAATGGGTTCAAGCCTTATCATGATTATAGCCTAAAAGAGATAAGACATGGGGTGGGTTCACTAATAAGGGTTTTCCATTCACCTCCTTACACAATGCAGTGAAGCTCGTTATCCAGTAAGAATTCCTTTCATAGGTTAAAAAACTAGTTCGTCCTGAAGGTGATCAAATTAAATGTTGCACTGTAAAGCTGTAATAATATCTCTTTTTGTATTGTGTTCTGCCCCCATATTGGGTTGCAAAGTTAATTATGGCCTAAGCATACCTTCTCAAACCCTAAAATTGGCCGACTAATTCATTTCTACATGCTAGAAATGCTAGAGCATTATTATCTACTAATGTAAATAAATACATTTTCAAAAGTGGTTATTTTATTAAAAAAAGAAAATGATGGAAAACCATGAAAAAAAAATCATGAAACTCATAGCTGTCTGCAGGCTGGCTCTTTGAGGTCCCCAGTTCTACCTCAGGTTTATGTATATGTATATAATGACAGAATGAAAAAGTATTAGGTATCTTGATGTGTTTATATATTCACACTTTACTGGGTTGTTAGGCAGGCCTTAGTGACAGTTTACATGTGTATTAGCAGTTTGCAACCCAGACAGTCCAGTTTAACTAGTTTATGTTTATTGAAATCTCTGGAGAAAGACCTTCACTGTTCACATTTTAGTCAAGTTTATGTTTAATCAAGAATTGCTCACTGTAATATTTCTTCTCTCAGATGTCTAAGAGACCCACAAACAGCCATATGGAGACCGAACGAACTGACACTTCTATCATCAGGATACCACCGCACCACTACATCCATGTGCTGGATCAGAACACCAACATCGCCCGGGTCGAGATTGGACCTCTCACCTACATCCGCCAGGACAATGAGAGGTAGCCTCAGTGAATTTAAGCGTCAGTCTCTGATCTCACAACAAAGTCGTTTCAGTCACAATTCCTTAGGAAGCAAACAAAAAACATTTTACCACAATTTTGATTCAGATTGATTGGACTGAAATATAAAAAATAACAATATTAAAAAACATATACCTTGAAACACAAATGTGATTGTAGGCAGTGCTACCAGAGGGAAGGAAAATATATTATCATTGATTCTTACATTCTAAAAATAGAGGCAGTTGAAGTGTGGCTTTTAGAGTGTGGCCTCAGTGTATTGAGGTGAAATTTTTGCACCCATAGACTTAGTTATGTTTTCCACATTGTGAATTAGATCATTTACAGTAAGTAAAAGTCTATATGATATTTGATATTGTTGTTTCCTACTTTGATCCTAAAAAGCAGAGAAACCTGAGTCCGTATGTATTGACCGATCCAGGGTAAAGACGGCTGTCCTATTCATTTTATAAGGATTCAGCACCCGAATTCTGATGAATTAGCCCCGTGTCCACACACTTGTGCTCATTATAACATGTTAAAAAGTTTATCATGTAATGCAAGGTAAGCTTAGGTTTAATTCACACATTCTCTGGGAAAAGTGTGAAGTCGCTCAACACTAAGAATGCCAAAATGAGAATGTGGGATTTTTTTTACCCTTCTCCCTTTTTTTTAACCTGTTCTCCCTCTCCTTCGCTTAGAGACTCTTTTTTATGATCCTGACGAAGTGCAGAGCTTTAAAGAACCCGGTGGCTTCATCTGGGGTTGCACTCTTGTGTCATGTTTTGAAATGTATTAAGTTATGAAATAACGTGTTCAAACAAGTGACATTTAGACTATTTCAAGATTGTCTTTTCCTTTTTTGAAAAGGTAGCTTGTGGCTTTCAGGTTGATATTGATTGTCCAAGTTTCCTCTCATTTGATCAGTGTCTTTGCAGACTTTGTACAATTGCAAATGTATAATCCCATCAATGAACACAAGCTTACTGACGGCACTGTGAGAAAAACTGTGCTGTCTGGCTCTAGACTTTCTCCACACCATTAATTTGATGGAGAACTGGAGCAAATAACTCATTTTTACGTAGTCATTTGTTTTCTTTGTTCAAATCCTGAGCTGTGTAAACTTTAGTGTCATGGCAACCACTTTACAGACTCTTGTATTTGAATAACTATAGGGAGCCCTGTGGTCAGAATCAGGTTTCAAACAAATGAGGTAAAAGTGCAGTTGTTCTTGATTGCACCTGCCCTTGTTCACATATGGCCTCTACAGAAATCTACTGTATTTTAGGGTATCTGTTGAAAAATTATGTTGCTTGTAATTATTTTAAGCAGATTTGTGTTTGTACTTTTCCTTGGTGGATTTTATCCATCCAACCAGGTTCATTAAGTCCCTGCACTTAGTAATCAGTTTAGTATGCAAGGCCATGCTGTGTTTATAGTAGTGACACTTGTCGAAGGCTGCAAGTTATACCTTTTTTGTACATGACCTATATCTGTACACATGCATGTGCAAGTGTTATCAGGAAAATAATGATATGAGCAAGAGCAATCAAACATGACGAAAAGAAAAATATGATTGACCATCTTATCATTCTCATTATGGTCACGTGATCACATCTGATATGAAAGTGTGTTACGGAGCACAGAACCATATTTTGGCACAGATCCATTTTTTTTTGCATGATTATACTCTAAACAAGATGCCACAAAGCATTCTTTGAGCAAGGCCTTAAGAGAACCACTTTAGTTCTCTAAAGAACCATGTTTGTAAAAGTTGTGAATGTTACATGTGAATGTAAACAACCTTTTAAAGGGGACACCCGCAGTGTCCAAGCACTCACCCCATCATCGGAAGATGAAAAATCCTACTGAAGGTATAAATATAAAGTTCTTTGCCAATTTAAGCATTTACCAAGAATCTTTACATGATTTACACTAACGATTCTTTTGAAGAACCATCCATTGAAAGGTTGTTTAGAGGCATCACTCAAAGATTGCTTTCTATCACCTTTATTTCTAAGAGTCTTTGAGAGGACAAAAATGCTGAAATTATGGTGAAAACAGCAAAAAGATTAGTCACTTGCGTATGTGAATACGTCCTGCTGTATACCCATCCTTCTGATGTCTCCTTGTGTTGTACTGACTCCTCCAACCTCTTTTATCCCCCTGCAGAGTCCTCTTCCCCCCAACTCGGATGACTATGGTCCCTCCCCGCCATTACTGTGTGATTCTGAATCCAGTAGCCCGTGACGATGAAGGCCGTGTTCAGTTTGATACTTCTGGACAGGCTAAACTTCGTCATGCTGATCTGGAGATCCGCCTGGCCCAGGATCCGTTCCCCTTGTACCCAGGAGAAGAGATCCAGAAGGTTCATTGCTTTTGCAGTTTTTTGCAAATTCTGTTCATTGATTTGCTGTCCATAGAATCACGGTTATCAATTATATCAAACCAAACTAATTACAGATCAGTGCGTAAGTTCGCTCACTGTTAAATGTGCTCGAGTCATGAAATTAAACTCTAAGCAGAGCATATTGAAGTTCACACGTGGTTTAAAAGTGGAATGATGAAAGTAAAACTTAGAGTAGAGCCGGGTAAATTAATTGTGGCAAGTTAACTTGACATTATAAATAAAACATTACAGTATATACTAAATCACTCGATAATCTGTTGTTCCCAAAACATTTGGAATTATGAATGAATATAACTGGACAGAAGAGTGAATATTTGCTTTCACTCCTCTGTCCAGTTCATCCCAAACCAGCTCGATGGGGTTTAAGTCTGGAGACTGTGCTGGCCACTCCATGTTTTCAAGTTTACCATCTTGTTCTTTTTTCCTGAGGTAGTTCTGGCATAGCTTGGACTTACGTTTAGGGTCATTATCTTGCTGTAGGATGAACCCCTACCAGCGGGTACTGCATGGTGCTGCAGAATGCTGTGGTAGCCGTTTTGGTTCATGACCCAGGCAAGCCTCTTTGTCTCATTTTGACGTCTTCGCAATGGCTTTTTCGCTGCAACTCGTCCTGTCAAACCTGCAACTCAAAGTCTTCGCTTCACAGTTGAAACTGAGACTTGCTTACTATGACCACTATAAAGCTGTGCTTGAAGCTGTTGTCCTGTGAGCCACCCATCACGCAAGCTGTTGACTCTCAGAAACTTGTCTTCTGATTCATTTGTGGCTTTGGGTCTGCCAGACCTCTTCCTGTCAGAGTTTGCCCCAGTTTCTGTGTGCCTGTAATGGTGAGGGAAACTGTACTCACTGACACCTTGAGTTTCGGTGCAATTTCTCTGTAGGCACGACCTACATTTTTAAGTGTTATGATGGTTTGTCTCTCTTCCATTGTTAATTGCCTTTTTTGTAGCAACACACTACTTTTTGCAGTACAATACTGTTCAACTGATTCTCACGAGGTTATGGTACCACAGTGTGTTCCAACATTGCTTTTATGCAGACAGAGGGGGTTGTAAGTAATCCAGAAAAGTTGAAACACCTGCAGGAATTAGTAGTACCAGCTTTCAAGGCTAGATCAACTTCCACTGCTGCGGAAAAGCTTTAAATTGTTAACCCATTTTGTGTTCCCTAAAAAAGGCCTTTTTGTATAATTCTGAAATGTACGTCATTTTTCAGTTTTGGGTAACCTTACCTTTTTTTAACCTCTGGCACTTCACCACTTACCTTTGTACCTTTTCAAGCTATTCTTTGGACTTGGAACGACTTGAATTGCAATAAATAACTGGAAAAACTGGGGTGTTCTAAAACTTTTGACCAGTAGTGTATTTTCTTTCTCTCTTTGTTTATGTCTTTCAGAATGTGACTCCACTGCAGATTGTGTATCCGGACACAGCCCTGCGGTTGCAGGCTCTTCTGGATTTTGAGGACGAGAACGCGGAAAAGCGAGTGGCTGGAGATGAGTGGCTGTTCGAGGGGCCAGGTAACTTTCTGCCGTTATTATCATCATCAAACTCGAACCTTTGCTGAAGTAGACTAGCCAAAAGGTTCTTGAGCTTCAAAATCAGGAAACGGCAACACTATCAAGTAATTAAGAAGTTTAAACCAGTTAGACATGTGGAATCTGCCTAGAAGACAACATATCTACATTGACCCTACACACAAAGAGGATGATGGTTTGAGTGGCCAAAGAATCTGGAAGTGAAAGATGTGGGGGAAAAAAGGATCCATCCAAAGTGTTTCTGACATTTTCTGGGGACCTTGAGGATTTCAGTCTAGCGGGTTGTTTGGTACATTTGGCACTGATGTCTTTTTGACAAATTTGAAAATTAATCGTGATATTTTTGGGTACACAGACATCACAAACATTGTAGTTGAAGTCATCGAAAACAGACAAAAAATTGTTCACTTCAATATGAATTTCATAATGTTAGAGAAACGTTACACGTTAGAAAGATATATTACTGGCCTCTGATCTCCCACAGGAACTTACATCCCAAGGAAGGAGGTGGTGGTGCTGGAGAGCATCAAAGCCACAGTGATCAGAGAAAACCAGGCCATTCGCCTCAGAGCACGCAAAGAGGGAGAGGACCGCAGTGGAGTTCGCAGAGTAACTGGTAAGACGTACGCACACATCATTGCCTATATAAACACACTCATATTTGAGCCTGTGATTAGTCATAGTTCATTTGTCAGACTCCTGATAATCCAGCGCAAATACACACATTCAGATGCACGTTCAGATTCACATCGCACATGTGAGACAGAAAGAGAGAGAGAGAGAGAGAGAGAGAGAGAAAGACAGACAAAGGGTTTCCTTGACTTTGGTTTTTGGAGTTCCATGTAGTTGTTTCAAAGTTAGTAGTGACTAAGCATTACTCGGCCGTCTACAAAGTGTTTTTAGATTAATTTGCATGAAACAAGAACAGTAATAATGACATTATTAGGAATTTCACTGAAAATGGATCAAATACATTAGATGTGACTGCAAACACACTCATTGAAATGTGTGACAGGTGAGGAGTGGCAGGTGTGTAAGGTGGGAGCGTACCTGCCTGGAGCACATGAGGAGGTCATCGATATTGTGAACGCTTTCATCCTCACTGACAAGGTAGCTACCATCATCTATTCATTTCCTTCTTCTGTAACTAATTTTCTTTCTTTTAATTAAGAGAGCCCACCTGCTTGTACATGCCTGTTTGTGTCCTGTACTACTCACTGTCATTTCATCTGGCTCTCTCAGAGTGCGCTGCATGTGCGTGCTCTCCGGCCTTTCCGGGACGCTGGTGGGCGAGACCGGAGGACAGGGGAGGAGTGGCTGGTGACAGTGGCGGACAGAGAGGCCCACATCCCCTCGGTGGCTGAAGAGGTGGTCGGTGTGGTGGACGTGACCACGCTGAGCAGTAGACAGTACTGCGTAATTCTAGACCCTGTGGGACCGGACGGCAAGCCTCAGCTCGGACAGAAGAGAGTAGTGAAGGTGCGCTATCCTCTTCCTCACAACACTTCCACTGTAGACCCAGCATCAGGAGTGTGGTAATATTGTAAACCGCAAGGGCCTAAGCTTTAAGGCTCTTTATGTGGGCCCACCCTTAAATTCCTCACTCTCCAGCCAACCCACTCTACCAGTGAAAGGTTTTGCACACACTGAGATGTATGTACATTTGCATGTTACTCACTTAATATTTTCAAAAATACATACAGTATTCTTTGCTAAAAAATAAATGTGCAGTATATTCACCATCTGTTTTGCCAGAAAGTGAATTTTTCATTCATCACTGCTGACCAACACAAAGCCACCTAAAACAGTCATAGTTAGAATGTGTTTTAACTGAACAACTGTTACATATTTAACAAGCTATTAAGTGACAGCCAGTAGGATGAAACGAGTCTCTGCATCTCTGTTAACGAGTCTCTGCATCACCACACAACCAGTTAAATGTTTGATGTGCACTGTTAACATCTTATAAAGGAGACTTGTTTTATTTGGATAAGTGGTAAAAAACTATAGTGTGCAATACCTTTTGACTGTCAGTGTACATATTCATTTTATTGTAGTTACCGAATACTTTATAGAATTTTTACATTTTACATTCTATATTTACTTTATAGAATACTCTTAAGATTATTATTAATGAGCCTAATGTTAATTTATTAACTGATTAATAAATCTGTATTGAAAGGGTCTGGGAATGACAAAACACACTGAAGCTAGTTGTCTACAGTGGCCACATTTATTATTGTTGGTAACATATTGTTCTTTTGTTGCTTTTTCACATTTGAAAAATGTAGCTTTGACCTAAGGGGGTTACTCTCATTGTTGTTTTCATAAAGCCAATCTTAACAGCCATTCATGCAGGGTAATGTTAAAATGTTAAGTTTTAAGTGGTTGCTTTGTGGAACTTTCACCTTAAAGGGCGAGCGCTCATTCTTCTTGAGGCCCGGTGAGCATTTGGAGAGCGGCATTCAGGATGTGTATGTGCTGTCTGAGGAAGAGGGACTGGTGCTTCGAGCTGTGGAGTCCTTCATGGACACAGATGGGGTGAGACAAACAGACAGACAGAAGGACAGGGCAGGGAGGAGTGAGAGGTCATGTTTTTGTGCAAATCAATAAGAGTGCTGAGGAGGGCAAACAAAGCAATAAAACCTTCTTTGTGCTTCAGAGCACACACCACTGTACTTGTTCAACTAGAATATTGACTGTATGTTCACCTGTAGCTGCCAGTGCCACACCTGAAAAAACACACAACACCCACCTTCACTCACATGCAGCATTCCAGAAATATCACACGTCATGGCTATTATCTTTCACATTGCTAACAAGAAGCAAAGGTCAGTACTTACACAAAAAACTGGGGCAGTAACAGTATTTATTAAAGCTCCTCCGCTCATGTATCAGTATCAGTTATCCATTTTAAGGCTAGAATGATCATTGGACGTGTAATATACCTTGGTTTGGAATGACTCTTGGATTCAATAACAATTTACAAAATATACACTATATGGACAAAAGTATTGGGGCGCCTGACCATTACATCAAAAGGGAATTTAATGTCATTGCATTCAAATGCATCGACTTTAATATGGAGTTGGTCCCCTGTTTGCCGGTATAACAACTTCCCTTCTCCTTTGAAGGCTTTCCACAAGATTTTGGAATTTCTGTGGGAATTTGTGCCCATTCATTCTGTAGAGCATTTATGAAGTCAGACACTGATGTTGGATAAAAAGGCCTGGCTCGCACTCTTCATTTCAGTTTATCCCAAAAGGTTTGATGGGATTGAAGTCAGGGCTCTATGCAGGCCAGCCAAGTTCTTTCACACTGAACTCATCCAGCCATGTCTTTATGGAGCTTGCTTTGTGCACTGGGGCAGTCATGCTGCAATAGAAAGGGTTTTTCCCCAAAAACTGTGTCCACAAAGTTGAAAGCATGGCATGGTCCAGAATGTCTTGGTATGCTGAAGCATTACGATTGTCCTTCACTGGAAGTAAGGGACCCAGCCCAAACCCTGAAAAACAAGTGGATCCCAATACTTTTGTTCATAAATTGTAGCTTAAATATTTAAAATCACATACTAAAAGGTCTATTTACATGTTTTGTTCAATAATTAAATGTTTTGGTAATGACGTTATTGGTAGAACGCAGGTGCAACTTTTAGGTGCAGTGTTAAGGAACAAAGAAGAGATTTTGAAAACAAGATAAACTGATTTCATCATGGCCTGATTCAGTGACTTGCCCCTCCTCTCTGTCTCCTCCATCTTTTTTTTTTCTTATTTAATCCTCATCCTATTTATCATTCATTTTTTGAATCTGTCTTTTCTTTGATATTGTTTATACTTTTTGATGCTTTCTTGCACACATGCCTGTACATACACACACATCTTACACACATACATGAACACACATTTGTATGTTTATATATATGTATGTATATATATATGTATAAACTATAAAACATACACATGTGAATAAACATGTTTTACATACACATGCAGACACACACTCAGTGCATGGTTCATGTGCAGCAGTGTCCGTCCCCACCTGTCACTGGCCGTTGCCATTGTTCCCCTTTCGTCCTTCTCTGTCTCAACCCCTCTCTCGCCCACTCTCTCCGTCAGCAAGAGGAAGACGACGCTGAAGAGGAGCAGGAGAAGCGAGGCAGAAAGGCTGGGGTGCAGCGCCGCCCTGGCGACCGCTGGATGTTGCGCGGGCCAATAGAGTACGTCCCACCAGCTACCGTGGAGGTCCTGCTACGGCAAAGGGCCATCCCACTTGATGAGAACGAGGGAATCTATGTGCGGGACATCAAGACCGGAAAGGTGCATCACAATCAGAACAGTAGCACAGAAAAAGTCTAAATGAATAAAAAAGTTAATCTCAGTGTATTGTTGCATCTAGGTGTATCTAGGTGTCAGCAGTGTTTTCACTCAAGGATGTCTTTGCACCCTAGTGTTTCTGACAAGCTTAAGGAAACATTAGGCAACAAAGCATTAATATAAATTGTTATTGCCTTGTCTGAGTGGGATGCAGGGATCTTTCCGTGGGCTGTCTTTATGCGTTTTTTGCAGATAACCTGCAATGCATGCACTAATCTCCCTCACAAAGGGAGCCTTTACTGAGCCATGTCTCCACCCACAGCTTTCAAAGAAAGGCCTGTGAAATGTTTATAGAGAAACAAGGAGATCCACCCTATTTATACAAAGCCTTTGATTTAGTAGTGGCTGGGTGACATTACTGTGATATGTGAGAAAACAGCAAAATGCAGTGAGGCTTGTAAGCATAAGAACACTTAAAACTACACTGAATCTCCTACCTAATCCTTTTTTTCTGTCTTGGTGTTGTACACAGGTGCGTGCTGTGATTGGTCACACCTATATGCTGACGCAGGATGAGGAACTTTGGGAAAAGGAGCTTCCCTCTAATGTGGAGGTGCAGCTGAGCAGCTCACGGGACCCACTGTCAGGGCGGTCCGATCGAGACCAGGGCATAGTCGGCAGCCCCCGAGACAAAACCAGAGTGGTGTCCTTCCGTGTACCCCATAATGCCGCGGTGCAGGTGTATGACTACAGAGAGAAAAAGGCCAGGTAACCAGGCTTTCCCATTGCAGAGTCCATTCTATGCTATACTATTTTATACTAGACTATATACTAAAATCCCTGCTTAAAGGGGACATATTATGCAAAACTCACTTTTTGCATCCTTTTGTATTTCCATTTGGGTCTCTACTGCTCCTATAAACACTCAAAGCATGAAAAAAAACCACCCATCCGTTTTCTGTGAATTGATTGAAAGATTGTGGTGACAGGAATCATATGCTTCTTTGAGCCGTTTGGACAGCTCCCTTATTGTGACATCAGAATAGGGAAATTTTCATAGAACCACCCCTCACCTGTCGAGCTCCCACCCACTAGATTTGTTGAAGATCCGCCATTTTTGTCACACATGAAGTGTTCATCTTGCTCTGGGTCTGACTGTGTTAAATGTGCAGCGTAAGCATGGGATGGCTGTGGCGTGGACAGCAACAGCTTATTTGCATAAAAGTGACAGAGCCCTTAAACGGCTCATTTTGAAAGGGACTGAAACTGTCCAGAATAAAGCTGGTGAGATCTCTTTATGTGAGAATGATTTTGTGCATGAACATGTTTTGTATAGCCCATAGACCTATTATAACTAGAGTGAGATCTGCATAATATGTCCCCTTTAAATAAAAAGCTCTGCTTTGATAATTCATTTAAGTAAACCTCTCTAGAAGCAAACAAGTTTTTGTTCAAGTTCAAATTTATTTATATAGCACATTATCATACACAGAAGGTCATTCAGCGTGCTTTAAAGCAATGGAAATTAAAATAAGAATAAAGAAAATTTTGAGAAAAATATAACAAGATAATGAGAGGGGTAAAAGAAGTAAAAGAATAAATAAAAGAACATTAAAAGTGCAGTCTCGCTCTTTCTCTGACAGTGTGGATTAATTGTGTATAATTACACATATTAACATCAGAATTTTTGCGCGGCAATAAGTGGAACAGGCCAGAGGTCCATTTGTAGTCCTGCTTTTTTTGCTCAAAGTATTTATTTGACTTATTTAACCAGTTAAATTGCTTATTACCACATAAAGTAGATTTTAAAGATGTACTAACATTTTTACAGTGAATATGTGGCAGAAACTATAATGTAATGACTTTGTCTCTGTTTGTCTCTCTCTCTCTCTCTCTCTCTCTCTCTCATTCTCTCTCATTCTCTCTCTCTCTCTCTCATTCTCTCTCTCATTCTCTCTCACTCTCTCTCTCTGTCCCCCGTCCTTCAGGGTGGTGTTTGGGCCTGATTTGGTGATGCTGGGTCCAGATGAGCAGTTCACTGTTCTGTCCCTGTCTGGAGACAAGCCCAAGCGGCCCAACGTCATTAAAGCCATCTGCTTGCTCCTCGGGCCCGACTTTTGTACTGACATCATCACCATAGAAACCGCTGACCATGCTCGCCTGCAGCTCCAGCTCTCATACAACTGGTAAAATATCCGTCTGTCTGGATTCTGTTTTTTTAGAAGGGCTCTTTAGACACAGCATTTACTGATAGAAAACAAAAACAGTTATCAGTGGAGCAGAAAAGCAGTACGACAAGCAGTGCCCTGCAGCAGGATGTGTTCGGTGACTTCGTTCTTATAGTAGCCATAAAACAGAGTGCTTACTCGGGCATTACTGCCTGAATTACTGCAGCTATGTATGATATGCCACCAAGAGACATACATTAGTGTGCTGATTTGTTGTTGCTATTTCAAATGGTCATACATCCATAAAATCCTTCCTTTGCTCTTTATCATTTTGTCCACCCCAATCTATTTCAAGTTGATCAATAGTCTCAAATAGACTTGCTCATGCGGTTTCTGAGGCTGTATGACAAAAACAAGCTTCAAGAAGGCTGCTGGAACTGTTGATCCTGTGTACTATATTTACATGATCAAGAGTAGAATGTGAAGCAGAACTAAAAAAAATTTCTAAATTAAATGTACTTTCTATGGTGTGTATTAATTAAGGTCTCCCTCTTTCTGTCTGTGTCAAACCACCCCTGTCTCTCTCTCTCTCTCTCTCTCTCTCTCCCTCTCTCTCTCTCTCTCTCTCTCTCTCTTTCTCTCTCTCGCACCCCCTCTTCAACTCTAGGCACTTTGATATAAAGAACAAATCAGACCATGCGCAGGCCACTGCTTTGTTCTCTGTTCCTGACTTTGTGGGGGATGCCTGTAAGGCCATCGCCTCCAGGATCAGAGGAGCTGTTGCTTCAGTGCAGTTTGATGACTTCCACAAGGTACTGAACACAGAAGAGCACCAGACAACAGTGCGAACAGGGAGAAAATACAGATAATAAACGACACACAACACTACACAATTAATTATACAAAAGTTACAGTTGGCCATAGAGAAAATCAAATTACTTGTAGTCCCCCCCCAAAAATTATATATATATATACATATATACATAGTTCTTAAATTGGTATTATACTGTCAACCCCCATGAATCCAGCAGTAAGAGAAGGTGGAGATTTGATGTCAGCAATGTGCAGTCCTGCTATAGTGTAGTATAGTATAGTTTTCTCATCTGTCAATAGCCATATCTACTAAGGCTGCACAATATATTTGGTTAATCATAACAATATTAGTCTTTGCACTACTGACATTACAAAAGGTTGAAATATGCAATGAAGCACTTTTTTAAATTCTGTGCTATGAGCATCTTGACCAGTCACTAGATCCAGATCAGTTTCCTGTGGGTATTGAAATGAAACTTTTCTGTTGAAAAATAATGCATGCAGATTTTAAAAGGACTCTTCCATCACATGTTTCTCAGTGTTACCTGTATCAACCAGTGGATACCTATCACAATATTTTTTACTCGTTTTCCTTTTTTTAGAAAAACCCAAATTGAAAAGCACTTGTATTGGTGGTCAATGGGCATCAGCCAAATCCTTTAAAAGCCTGTAAAAGAATAATAACAACAGGAGTATTTCTTTAACTACTTAGGGTATTCGTTAATATGTTTTTAATATAGTGCAAGCCACATCACAATCACAAAACATAGTGGTGTAATTATATTATGGTGTCATGGTACATGCAGCCCTAATCTCTATACATGAACACAATTCATGTCCCCAATCACTCCTCTGCTGTCCCCTCACTTGCCGGTTTCTGTCCCCCTCCAGAACTCAAACCGGATCATCTGCTCAGCCGTGTTTGGCTTTGATGAGAAACTGGCAGTCCGTTCAAATTTGCGTTTTAATCAGAACGGCCTGGTTATCAGCAGCGTAGACATCCAGTCTGTGGAGCCTGTGGATCAGCGCACGCGTGACGCCCTGCAAAAAAGTGTCCAGCTGGCCATCGAGATCACCACCAACTCTCAGGAGGCTGCTGCTCGGTCAGTACACAGCTTTCAGTCTCTTGATTGTCCATCTCCTCATTTGGCCATGTTATTTAATGCCTTGAGAGCAAGGATCTGTGTGCAAGTTCACACTTTAATGATATAACAATATAATTTACATAAAAGTAGGGTTCTTACCCTTATTGGTCTCTTCATATGAGTATTTACTTTGGTCTCTTCTTAAGAGTATCATTACTCTATTTAATATGTTGATTTCTTACGTCAACTCCTCACATTTTTTGGGTCCTAATTACAGCTTTATTGTCTGTAAAGAAATGTAAATACAACTGAATGAATTAAAAATTATTTCATTATTGTAGTTCTTGGTTAATTAATTTATGGATTAAAGGTTCATTGTTTTTCTACCAAAGCTTTATCAAATAAGACTTATGCCAAGTGTGCGTTGACTTCCATTGTGGTTAAGGAATTCAATAAATGTACCATTTCTTTTGTTCTCCTAGTTATTCCCATTCACCCACTCAGTTCCTTAGTTGTTCACTTATGGTCTGTTTTTCAAAGGCACGAGGCGGAGCGTCTGGAGCAGGAGGCCCGCGGCCGGCTGGAGCGGCAGAAGATCACAGATCAGGCTGAGGCTGAGAGGGCCAGGAAAGAGCTGCTGGAGCTGGAGGCGCTCAGGTAACACAGCAGAGGCAGGACTCTGAATCTGTAGGCTAGTATGCATAGAAACAAAAAAAGAAATCAGTGGTTCAAGTAGTTTGACCTTGTAAACACCTGTGGGGTAGCTGGTGGCCTGGTGGGTTCGAATCCCAACTTCTAGTGCCACTGAGGTAACCTTGAGCAAGGTACCGTCCCCACACACTGCTCCCCGGGTGCATGGTCTTTCAGAAAAATGTAATTAGCAAAATCTAAAAACTATAACTGAGAGCAACAGCCAGTTTAAAAGAATAGCAGCATTACTGGCCTTGCAGACTCTAGGACCATAGGAATTCATAGTAAAGTGTATGACCCCATGTCCTGACATTCTATAAAAATGTGTGTGTGTGTGTGTGTGTTCAGTGCTGCAGTGGAGAGTACAGGAGCAGCGAAAGCGGAGGCTCAGTCCAGGGCAGAAGCAGCGCGTATACAGGGTGAAGCAGCAGTCAGCGAGGCCAAGCTCAAGGCTGAGGCCCAGAGAATAGAGGCCGTACGTCAGTCACTCTCTACTTGTCCTTCATTATTTACCATTCATCACTCTCTTTCTCAACATACATCATTCCATCATTCATTTAACACCATAGTACCATCTACTGTGTTGATGTATAGCAGCTTCTGTGGTTAATTAAATACCTCCTTTCTTATATCCTTCCTCTCATGTTCCTTTTCTTTCCCTTTTTATCTGGCACTAAGACTCTTGACTCATTACCCTTTTTGTCCTCGTGTTGTATCCCCTCTGCCATGTTGACTTTTCTAGTGCTGATTATAAAAGGCTGCAGTGTCCAATAGTCATTAATCCATATATGATTATATATCGTTGTACATAACATACATCTCTGTCCTGCCTTTATCTTCTTTTGAAATGAAAGACAATGTTGTGTGTTCTGAAAATACCAAAAACCTTTTATTTCTCTTCCTCTTCTTGTTGTTGTCCTGCAGGAGGCTGAGCTGCAGCGTCTGTCCAAAGCACGGGAGCAGGAGCTCAATTATAAGAAGGAAGTAGACCATCTGGAGGTGGAGAAGCAGCACAAACTGGCCGAGATCGAGAGCCAGCGCTTCAAACAGCTTGTGGATGCCATTGGCAGTGGCACTCTGACGGAGATGGCTAGAGCCGGCCCAGAGCTGCAGGTAAGCCTCTCTGCCACACACACACACACACACACACACACACCTCTCCCCTGGATTTCAGGATGTGTTTCTGTAAGTGGAGCTACACAAATCTGTCTCTCTGTGTTCCCTACATTGCCTACAGCAAAATACACCCAACTTGTATGTTCTGCCCTCAACATCCAGTGATGGCTTGTCATGCTTGACCTGATTGTTTCTATTCAAATCTGTGCAAAATTAAATCAGGGATCATAAAAAAAAGGTTTAGAAAAGTATGTTTCAATTGCACTGATTGGGATTAGAGCTCTCACTACCATATAATATGTGAGTAATCAAGTCATCTAGTAAATATTTTGATGATTAAACAAGTAATCACTTCCAAACACACTCTATTTAAACAACTGAGGCATTTGATTTGTAACATATTCTCTGTGCTGTATGTTGTCATTTTACAGTAAAGTCTTCAGTAAGGCCTAACTGTGAATATCGCTTGAGCATGGTGTCAGTCGTATAGCTGTCAGCTAAGCTGGAAACTAACTTGATTGATTCTTTAAGACTGATTCTTCAAGATTGTAAAATTGGCTTAATTGAGTAATAATTTTAATTGATTACTCATAGCAGCTCTAAAACCTGTGATACAGGTTGATTAGTAGGCCATTATGTCAAGTCTTTCATGCAGCAGAATAGATAAGGTGATACATTCATATTTAGAATACTTGTGCAGGACAGATCTGGATTTTATACAGTAATATGCTAGTGAAGTTTCTTTGACCTGCTGGACTGCAGTTGGTTTAAGATTTCCACTCATGAGAATGCGACTGTGATGTGGGCTGAATAATAATCCTGCCTTAACAATAAATATGTAAGATGCCTTAAAGATTTGGAGAAATGCATTACATTATCAGTAATCAGTTGCTGGTTTACCGGGAAGGAGTATCCCTTGACCCTAACCTTAGTTTTTAGATCTACCTCAGCCAAAGTTTCATGGTGCTTGAGTAATCTTAAGCAAAGATAATGCAATGTGCTGTAACATGTCAGTATGTGGACCACTAGATAAACACTGAGAAATGGGGTCAAAAGTGCTCATCCGAAGTTTTAGCATTTCAGACCACTTTTTAATGCTTTTCCATTATTTTCCTAAATCATAAATGCTTCAGGCAACCTCCAAGACTTCCAAGAGTCTTGCTGATTAACTTATGGCTATTACAAAATAGCAAAAATCATCAAAAAGAAACAAACAAGTCAGGATTATTTTAGTAATCTATATACACCTTTTTATTAGAATAATAATATTAAAATTACAAATAATTATAATCACAATTAAATTTTCTGAAAACTTTAAACATGTTTTTGTAGATCACAATCTCAGCTCTTTCCAAATTAAGAATTCTTTGTCTGTGTAATGCAGAGTGTTTCCCACTTCCAGTTGTCCACTTGCGCTGCACATTTCACACCTGTTTCGGCTCAAAAGGCCTTTATCATTAATGACGTAACTCCAGTGTAGAAAACATGAAACTGTACGGTGCAGGTGCACTACAGGACTGGAGGTGGAAAATACTGAGTCAGACATTATAAACATTTCTAAAAGGTTTATTATATCAGGCATGGCAAAGAAAAAAGATTAAATCATTTATTGCTGTTTATATAAAGTATGATGGTTTAAGTTGAAATTAAAGGGTATAAAACGTCTCTTATATTTGTGATTTTACCATTTCCTCCTTTCTCTCTCCAGGTGAAGTTGCTGCAGGCTCTGGGATTGAAGTCCACTCTAATAACAGATGGCTCTTCTCCCATCAATCTGTTCACCACTGCCAATGGCCTGCTAGGGGCGATGAAAGCCAGTGAGGATCACTGAAGGAGGCAGGACAGCAAGAGGGAATAGGGGGAACATGTGCCTATATTAAAAATTACCATGCTGCATATCACTTTGTGCAACCATTTATGTTTGTTTTTGTTTTTGGTTAGTTATGTTTCACCTTTGTCTTATTTCTGACAAATATTGCACTCCAACTGTGGAAGTAGCAGGTCAGTCTCATAATACATAGTGGACCTATTCTCTTCCTTATTCTGCTACAGAAACCATGCTGCTGCTGGTTTGTCAGATATTCAGACATGAGATTAAGTGGATTTGGTGTGAATTAAATATTAAACCAGTCTATGCTGAGGTCCTATATGCAATATATATGTACACCTTTCTTTTGCCTTTTTGACAACTAATAAACTTTCGCGTGTATGTAAAATTGTTGAGTGCCATCCCACTAATGTTCTCGTTCATCTCCTTCTGGTTCTGCTAATGGTCAGCCATTAGCCATTAATATTTTGATGACCTAGCCACTATGGAAATACTACCATAAAACCCACCACCCACAAATACAGTGGGTTTTATTATATGTATATATATATAGATAGATATAGATATAGATATAGATATATATAATAAAAAATATTTAATTTTTCTGAACTGTTGCTATCATATCTTTTGCTTGGATATTATGAAGTAATGTGGCCCCTTAAAGTCCCACAAGAACGCAGGACACAGTGTGAACAATGTGAAATTCTGTCTCTGCATTACTGCATTTAACCCATTCACCAAGTGAAGCAATGGGCTTCCACCAACAGGGGGCGTCTAGGAAGCAATGTGTGGGGACGGGACCTTGCTAAAGGGTACCTCAGTGGTACCACTAGCAGTCCTGGGCAGTGTTTTGCCAGTTCACACTTAAAAAGAACTAGTTCAAAATACAGTTCATTCAAATAAAACTAGTTCACGTTCATAGTTCATTTTTAAAAAAATGAACAAAGTTCACAGCTCAAAAATGAACCAGTTCACGTTCGTTTTTGTTTTTTTTTTACATTTTCAGTACAACGTCCTTCTATCTGAATCCCCTTCAATCTTCTCATTCTATCTGTCATACGACTGAACAATCACAGACATAATTTACATTAAAAACCAATTTTGAGGTTGAGAATAGATCTTACCATTTAAGCAGTGAGGTGCAGGTATACTGTATATGGAATTTTTATTCAGAAAATATTCAGACAAAGACATATCTTTTAAAGTGCTCAGAAAAGAACATAACTAAAAATAAACTAACAGCTGTTGTCTTTTTAAAACCTTATCAAACTATTCAAAATATACAGCTCTAAAACTCAAACATCCACATAAATATCTTCCTTTTATAAGCTTATTTCCCATGTGTATTTCTGCCGAGGCGTTCGAACACCGAAGCTTTGTAGTGAATCAGAAGAGCCGACTCCCATCGAGTGAGAGCCGATCCCCACTTTTTTATCAACACACAAAGCATTCATATTTGCCAAGTTAGGCTAAAATATGAGGCTACAGTTGATAATAAACTAAGAGCAGCTTGGGGGCCAAAAGAACCGGCTCTTCTTTGGGAGCCGTGCCACAAGAGACGGCTCTCTGAAAAAAACGAACTTCCTATTACTATAGCCTGCGAACGAAAACGTGAACTGTGTTCAGTCTAGCGAGAATGAACGTCACTAAAGGTTACGTTCATAATTTGTAAACCGACTTGTTCAGTTCAGCGTTCACATGATGTGAATATTTTGAGGGGGGGCGGCGATTCTCTTCTATATCCACTATAACAAATTAGAATTCCATTTAGCACATTTAGCAGTGTGTGAAGTCAAACATATCCCATGTATTTGGTAGATTTCACACACTCACTGGTCAGGAGACTTGACCTGAGGTTCATTTCAGGTATGAAGTGCATTCCAGGCAACCACTTGTCCTAAAACTGAATATGTCATGCTTCAAAACAAGATAGTTAAAGAGATTAGTGATAGCTCTGGGCCAAAACTTAAAAAGCTAACACACTTTGGCAGTCTGAAGAAAACAAACGTGCTGCATAGTAGTAGCTTAAAGATATCTTAATGGCCACATTTGTATATGGTTTCTTGAAAAACAAGTTACTTTATTAAATTACTTAGCACCCAGATAAGAAAGTGATAATGTAGCCCTGATGCTAACTCTTGGTCATAGGCAGACTCCAGACTGAAACTAAAGGAGCAAATTTCAGACACCAAACTCGGGTTGATCAACGTCAGTGTCACCAAAATTTCCCTATGTATTCCATCTGGAGATTTTGCATAAGAAAGTGGTCCCTCTGTTAGAATTACCCAGAAGATCCCCTCTCACTTCAGCTCCAGTTTCACGATGCACAAAGCCTGGAGGTTCAAATGTACATGATATTGACTAAAGTGTTGGGATGCTTACCATAACACCAAAAGGGACTTAACCGCTGCATACTAATACATAGACTTTAATATGGAGTTGGTCGCCCCTTTGCAGCTATAACAGCTTCCACTCTTCTTGTAAGGCTTTCCACAAGATGTTTGAGTGTTTCTGAGGGAATTTGTGTCCATTCATTCTGTTGAGCGTGTATGAGGTCAAGCACTGATGTTGGATGAGAGGGCCTGGCTCGCAATTCTCATGTTCCAGTTCATCCCAAAGGTGTTGGATGGGGTTGCATGTCTTTAGGGACCTTGCTTGGTGTCCTGGGGCACAGTCATGCTGGAATTTTAAAAAAATGCCTCTCCCAAACTGTCCACAAATTTGGAAGCAAGGCGTTGTCCAAAATTGTCTTGGTACGCTCAGTTGTATACACCTGCAGCAATGGGTATGATTGAAACACCAGAATTCAATCAGTAAGAGGTGTCCCAATACTTTTGTCCATATAGTGTAGCTCATACTCCACACTCGAGTGCACCCAGGTTCTCCCTTGGAACATCCTTCATCTTCACAGCAACACACAGGCTGGAGAGGGACTTCGTCATGATGGAGGGAGCAATTAATGACTAATTCGCCTCTTCGGCTTTCTCTTTAGGGCAGGGTGTGCGAGTTTAGGCCAGGTAAGAGCCCACCCAGGGAAATGGGTCACAGCTGAGCAGCGGTGGTGCCTGCTCTGAATAATAAAAAAAAGCCTTGGCTGTGTTGCTGAGGCTGTACACGCCCAGCAAAACCTGGGACTCACGAAACATTCCCCACGCCTACATCAGCATCCAAGCAAACGGAAACGCAGGCTCGCTCCTTTAAGGTGGAAGAAAATTAAATATTTTGGATGGGGAATAAGATGAGGGAGTAATAAGAGCTTAATCAGCAGGAAAAGCGAGAAAGTCCCGGTGCAGTTCGTCGCGCCTCAAGCGAAATAAGCCAGCACACTCCCTCCTTGCCTGTTCGAGACCCCCCCACTTCCCAAAACACACACACACACACACACACACACACAGAGGGGGGGGAGTGCTGCTGAGGCAGACGGAGAGGCGCAGTGGAACAA
>JBBPCX010000028.1:9372166-9384166 GCA_037974365.1 Hydrocynus forskahlii | reverse complement strand
CTGTTCCAGCATGACCGTGCCCCCAGTGCACAAAGCAACATCCATAAAGACATGGTTGGATGAGTTTGGTGTGGAAGTCTGGTGGGTTAATGTTCAGGCAGTTGCCCCTTCGATCAGATGGTCGCGGGTTTGAATCCCAGGACTACTAGATGCACCACTGAGGTAGCCTTGAGCAAGGTAAGGATTTCACACTGTACGCTGTGGTGTGTTTATGAAAAAAAGATGAAACTGAGGGGGCTTAATCTGGGGACTCTCTGGCGCCCTCTAGCGCTCTCTTTGTGGCGCAGACTCTGACTCTGCTTTGCGCCACAGCTCCAGTCTGCTGAGGACCGGAAGGCGGTCAGTGGAGAGTCAGTGGTGCGGAGGCTCTCTCATCCCCAGCTGCGGGCAGAAATGTCCAAGATGGAAATATTAAACTCCTATCTGACCGAGCGCCTGGCCGCAGCCGTACGGGAGATCCTGGAGGCCGTTGAAGCCACGGTGGAGGAGTACCGCCGGGAGACCGCGCAAACGCGAGTCGAGAACCAGAAACTCCGGGAGCGGCTGAGGGACACGGCGGGCAGGCCCGGGCCCGGAGCGGGAGGTAAACACACACCCACAGCGGGGCACCCTAACTGTCCCGAGCACCAGGCAACTTATAGGAGAACCTAATTCAGAAATAAGGAGAGCAGAGGCTGCGCCACCGTGCGAGCCGCAGCCCAAACAGATACAGAGAACCTGGCCGAGATCCCACCAGGCTCCAGCTGCACAACTCAGGAGCTCCGGGCTCAGGGGCACCAGGCTGCCCAACCAATCAGAGAGCACGATCAGGTCTCCTGACTCTACTGCTAGAGTCGAGATAAAAAATAAAAGTCCCCAAAAAGTTTTGTTTTGTTTTGTTGTTTTGTAACATTTAGGATTTGTGCCTTACGCACATAGATGTTTTGTTTATATTATATATTTTTTTCTATTAACAGGATGATTGTGTCTTATGCACACCAAAAATGTTACTTTATTATTATTATTATTATTATTACTTTTCACAGTACATGTCTGTCGACACTGACAAATGATACAGAAAATATAAGAAAACTGGACAAACTTTGAAGAGCTTTTGACAACAACTGTTTGTTTTAGTTTATTTTTTTAAGATTTGCAAAAATAAACTGTAAGAAGAGATTAGGAAAAAAACAAACACTTTATAGAGTATACAAATAAGAAATATGTCTATGTGGTTTATGCAGTAAAAGTTGTTGCCTTTTTAAGCTCAGTTTTTCAGTGTTTTAGAACAGGTGCTCCTGATCCTGGAGTTCACCTTTCATACACATTTTAGCATTTTCCTGGACAACCTAGTATGGTTGTTGATGAGCTGATTATTTGAATCAAGTGTATTAGGAGTGGGGAAAACACAAAAATTTGCAAAGTAGGAGAGCTCCAGGACCAGGTTGGGAAATCTGTGTGCTAAAATAGTGTTTTCCAACTCTGGTCTTGGAGGCCAGTTGTCCTGCATTTTAATGCTTTGTGTTATTTAACAATTCCCTTAAACTCAGTAAGGGGATGTTAATGAGCCAGTTAGTTTAATCCAGGACCAGGATTGTCACAAAGGGTTACATAATAATTACACAGTCATCACCTGTACATATCTGACTTACACGTTATTCCTTTTCATCTCCTTGTTCAGAAAAAGTCCACAATGCCTCTAAGCCTGCCTCAGAGGAAATCTCTCCCTGTTCGCCACAGAAGTGGAGCTCCGACCCTGAGCAGAAAGAGGCACCTCATGATGTGCAGGAGAACCAGAATCAAAGCCAGATATGGAGTGAAAGTTCATTAAATGAGGAGGGCCCTCATACATTGGTTGCCATGTGCAAGAAAGAGAATTATACTCTTAAAGCGGACTCCCTCGCAGAATCACTAACTTCTGGGGACATTCGAGGGCACACTTCTGAGCAGGCCTTGGATGTGTCCTTGCCCGTTGTGAGACTGCACAGGGTAAAAATTGAATCAGAGGAGACTGAAGTTTCTGTATGTTTGCAAGAGGATGATGTTCCTACACATGCAGGCCATTCCTACAGCGCTGAAACCTCTCAGAAGGCTCTCAGTCCCAACCGAGGCTGCCACAATGCCCCTCTCTCAGACACACATATGACTGACAGAGAGAGGCCCCACGTGGTTCATCAAAAACCACCAAGCAGCTCGGAGGAAGCAACCAGTGAAGTCCATGCAGAGGGGCTGTATAAGTGTTCGCATTGCAGGAAAACATTCAGAGAGCTGAAGAAACTGCAGACACACCAGCAGGCACACGAGCGAGCTTTCGGCTGCAACTGGTGTGGCAAGGGCTTTTACCAGTCGGCTGACCTACGGCGGCACCTGCGCACACACACAGGCGAGCGGCCCTACCGCTGTACCTGGTGCTCCAAGAGCTTCAGCCAAATGAGCAACCTGCGTAGGCACATGCGCATCCATACAGGAGAGAGGCCCTACCAGTGCACACTCTGCACGCGGAGCTTCAGTGATGGGGACACACTGAAGAAACACCAGCGCAAACACTATGAAGAGCGCTACTGCTGCTCGCTCTGCAACCAGAGCTTCATGGTGGCCAGGTCACTACAGCTTCACTTGCTAAAACAACACCTGATAGAACAAAGACCTCAAAAGTGAAGCACAATTGGGCTTTTGTAAACAACATGGGCTATGCATATCTGTTACCAAACTTGAAAGACTAAACAACATTTTTATAGTATTAGGCGCTACCAAGAAGGGTTTTAAGCGACTAAAATGAGTCTCCATGGCACCTCCTGAAAATACAACAGCCTTTATTAACTCATAGCTATAGACAAACTGTTATCATAAGACAAGACTGGCCAGTGGTACAGTGTTGTGAGTAATTGAATGCACCTCCTCTAAAATTTAAAGTTTTGGTTCAGCCATGTGAATTTTATCCATCAACAGACTAATGTGATCTAATTTTGCAAAACCTACCATTTGTATTTGTTTGACTTGATACATCAGCAGTTATGCAGTTTGCAAACACTCTGATCTGGATCAAATTAAATTTGAGTCGTGTTACAGGTGAATGTAGCATTAGTTTTGCCCAAGGGCTGTTATTAGTGAGGCCTGGGATGCTTGCTGAACCCTTGTCTCCTCCATGAAGAGCAGCAATAATACCCACTTGACTCAGTAATAACAAACTTCAGCTCAGTTAGTTTGGCTGAAAAAGTAAGTGCATCACTGGTTTTTGTGTCTAGGACCTTTTGGTTCTTTTATTTATGCTCCCTTTGCTCAGTTTGTAGTTGAGTGTTCAGTCTAGAGAGCTTTTTTTTATATGGATTGTTTATCAATTGTCTAAATAAAAGACCTGGATTCATATAACCAGTTCCAATAATTTGATAATTAGCTGTAAACACATTACTCTTTTAGACCCCTGTACATATTTGCGGGTATAATTGCAAAGTATACATCAAGCAGCCACATTAAAACTACAGACATAAGACATTGCAAAATTATACAGGAATGGTTTGAGGAACATGGTAAAGAGCTCAAGGTGTTGACTTGGTCTCCAAATTCCCAGATTTCAAGCTGATCAAGCATCTGTGGGATGTGCTGGACAAACTAGTACTATCCTTGGGGGCCCCACCAACACAATACTAGGCAGGTGGTTTTCATATTATGGCTGATCAGCATAGATTATCACTGTTAGATTGTGTAATGTTAATCCAGTTTGAGGAATGCAAGAGTCCAGATATCTTTTTATCCATATATGGTAGGTCAAAAAAGGCAAACTACCAAAGGAGGATATTTATTTTCTCACATCAATGTACCAGTGTATGTGCAGTTTTATCTACATTGATTGAAGCAAGTTTAAAATGTGCTCTTGTTTGGTACTTGTTACAACCATAGTAAAATGTATGGATTTTAGAAATAAAGCAGTGGCTTTGTGGTTGCTGTATTTTTTCCTCTTTCTCTGTTTCATTTCTTCCCTTAATTGTACCTGTAGATACATATGCACAGATGAAGGGGAATTCCACTGATTTTTCAAAATACAGTCAGGTCCATAAATATTGGGACATTGACACAATTCTATTTTATTTGGCTCTATACACCACCACAATGGATTTGAAATGAAACTAACAAGATGTGCTTCAACTGCAGACTTTCAGCTTTAATTTGAGGGTATTTACATACAAATCAGGTGAACGGTGTAGGAATTACAACAGTTTGTATATGAGAAATCCGGGTTTCTCAACCACTGGGCCACGGACCACTGATGGGCCGCAAAGTCTGCTGAGGAAACAATACCTAAAACTAAAGGAAATAGGAGGGGTAAGAATGTACCTTGGTGGAATGGAAACTGGTAAAGCAGTTAAAGCAAGGAAAAAAGCTTTTAAGTACCTGAAAAGGCATCACTCTCAAGATGCTCTCACAGAAAATAAACATGCACAGGCAGTTGTGAGGAAAACAGTTAAGACACAGAAACGTAGCTTGGAGAGAATACTGTAATAATATAGGAAGTACTGTGAAGTTGGCTGATACATGGGGCATGATAAGAAGAATGGGAGGCGTTAGAAGGAATCACAAATTACCAGTGTTAAATAGTGGCGAAGTAGTAGCAGTTAATAACTCAGAAAAGACTGAACTTTTAGCGCAAACATTTAGGAGAGTACATAGCTCTGGACATCTCACTGAAGGGGCCAAAGTAATGAGAAAGAAAATTTTAAGAAAGCACCCAACTGTTTTAGTTAAGAGAGTGAGTTCAGAAAACCCTTTGAACTTGCCTTTTAACATGTTTGACCTGAGGACGGCAATTAGTTTTGCTAGACAGACTACGTCTGGAAAAGACATGGTGTGCTATAAAATGTTAGCAAATATGATGAATGGCACTCTAAAAATAGTATTAATATTTTTAAATAGAATTTGGGAACATAGGCAACTCCCAACAGCCTGGAAATATGCAATAATAGTACCTGTTCTGAAGCCAGGGAAAGACCTTTCTGATCCAGGTAGTTATAGACCTATTGCATTAACATCATAGCTAGGTAAAGTCATGGAAAGAAATAGTTACTGAAAGAGTAACCTATTATTTAGAAAGTAAAGGTCTCTTCTCTCCATATCAGAGTGGGTTCCGCAAGGGTCGTAACACAGTGGACTCAGTACTGTGTTTAGAGTCAGATATCAGGAAAGCACAGACTAATAGAGGGGTAATAATAGTTGTATTCTTTGACATAGAGAAAGCTTACAACATGCTTTGGAAAGAGGGTCTGTTAATTAAATTGGAATCATCAGGAATAGGTGGTACGGTATATAACTGGGTTCTGGATTTTTTATTTTACAGGAACATCCAGTTAAGGGTAGGTATAGACTACTCTGATGTGTATACAATTGAGAATGACACACCGCAAGACAGTGTGTGTAGCCCCTTGTTATTTAATATGATCAATGATATCTTTTCAAGCATTGAACCAAATATAGGAAAATCCTTATATGCAGATGATGGGGCACTGTGGCTTAGAGGTCGTAATATTTCATATGTTAAAAGGAAAATGCAAACAGCAATAAATAAGGTGGAAACGTGGGCAAATGAATGGGGTTTTATGCTGTCAGTCTCTTAAACACAAGTTATTTGTTTTTCAAGGAAAACATAGTTCTACTCTCCTTTCTCTAAAACTATATGGTCATCATCTGGAGCAAGTCAAGACAATCAGATTTCTTGGGGTATGGTTTGATGAGAAACTGACATGGAAAGCTCACTTGGACAAAATGAAAAGCAAATGTAAAAATATACTTAACATCCTACATTGTTTGTCAAGACAAACCCAAGGAGCAAGCAGGGCATCTTCAAAGGGGACATATTATGCAAAACTCACTTTGTTTAAAAACAAGTTATAATAGGTATGTGGGCTATACAAAACATATTCATGAAGTTCTTTGCACAAAATCACTCTCACATGAAGAGATATCACCAGCTTTATTACTAACAGTTTCAGTCCCTTTCAAAACGAGCTGTTTCAGGACTCTGTCCCGCATCTGCTGACTTGTCAGGGACAGAAGGTACAGATGCCCCAGGACACTGAAGTTAGCTCCTTATTCACAGCTCCTCATTCAAATTTTTCGTTCCACCTTAAGTATTTAAGGTGGAACGAAACTGACTGTTGCTGGGACATGGCCATTGAAAATGAAATGGAGCCACGTAGTTCTTTGGTTTTCTTTGTCTGGGAGAAAGTGTAGGGATTTGTGCTGTTCTTTGCAGCCAAAATCACAACATTTCCTGAGTGACTTGCTTTTGCCTGTAGACACAGCGCTCAGCTTATCCCTGCTCGTAAAATTAGCAGAAAAAATGGCGGTTCTATACAAATTGGCCCCGTGTATTATGTCACACTAGGCCCTCCGTCCAAACGGCTCATTGTGAAAGGGCCTGAAACTGTCCAGAACAAAGCTGGTGATATCTCTTTATTTGAGAGTGATTTTGTGCGAAGAACTTCATGAACATGTTTTGTATAGCCCATAGACCTATTATAATGCGTCCCCTTTAACAAATATATACTGGGCACTTATGAGATCTGTTTTTGATTATGGCTGTGTAGCATATATGTCTGCAGCAGAATCAAACACCAAGGGATTAGATTCCTTGCAAGCGCAGGCTCTGAGGATTTGTAGTGGATCCTTTAAGATCTTCCCAGTAGCACCTTTGCAGGTAGAAATGGGTGAAATGCCATCAAGTCTCAGAAGGGTGCAACTGATGTTAACTTTCTGGGTTAATGTTAAAGGGCAATATGATGACCATCCAAAAAAAGATGTTCTGAAAGATTGCTGGGAACATGGTAAGACCAGTTTCAAAAGCTTTGGTGATGCCAAGGCAGAAAGTATAGGGTTACACCAGTTGCAGTACTGTCCTGCTGTCCCCCTGTCTCCTATTCAGCCATGGTTCTTTCCTCTACCATCAGCAGATTTAGGTACTCACCTAGAAATAAAAAAGAACCCAAAAGAGGTGTCAGTTAAGGATGTGGTACAGGACTATTTGCATGTACATTTCTCATGCCATACACTCATATTTACGGATGGCTCAAAAGATCCAGAGAAAGGTTGTGCTGGTTCAGCAGTATGCATACCATCAAAGGATCTGAGTATCAATAAAGGAATAAGTGACAACATGTCAGTATATACTACAGAGCTGGTTGCAATCCTGTTGGCAATATAATGGCTCAGTGGAAATAGTCTTTTTAATCCTGTCATAATCTCAGATAGCTACTCAGCACTCCAAAGCATCCAGTCTAGCAAATCATTCAGAAATGACCTTATTAACGAAATATATATGTCACCGTATGAGCTAGAATTAATGGGAGTGGCAATTCATTTTCTGTGGGTACCAGCCCATGTTGGTGTGGAAGGGAATGAGCAGGTGGACAAACTAGCCAAGCAAACCTTACCACATAAAAACATTGACTTACGGATCCCAGTAAGTAAGGCTGAAACAAAGGTCTACATTAAGAATTATTGTAAATCCATCTGGCAGGAGTATTGGGATGGTAATGAAAAAGGGAGACATCTATGGGTTAATATCACTGGAGAGTGCCTCTTCAGGCACAACGATTTCCATAAATTCAGATCTTAATTTCCCATTCCTTTTATGTCCTATTGTAAATAATAGACATTCAACTTGAAGAAATGTATATTTGCTGAGCTCCTGCACATATTTTCTGTTATTCAGAGAGTATTCTTAATCAGAGAGTAAACCATATAATGTGTCCACCCTGTCATGGACATATACAATTCTGTTAAAATGTGTTTTCATTATATTAGAAACATAAAAATAGATTTTTCTGGTAGGCATAATGTCCTTTTTCCTAAATAGGGTTATACATTTTCTTTTTAATTATGAATAAATACAATATTCTGTGCAAACTATCCATTTCAAGGAAACTCTTACCATTCGCACATATATATTTTTTTCAATATTAAGAAAACAGTGATATTTGGATGCCGTTTTTTATTTGCAGATTATTGCCCTAAACTTAGCAACAGGACACATTTGATTATATATACAAATATTTAACTGGATAAACTAATTCGATTATAAAAACATCAAAATGGCAGGGAGGATCAGTGCATGATAGGGTTGGCCAGCACACGACAAAGTGAACACATAATAGAGTGGCAAAATATGAACATTCGCTCAAAATTTCATGTAAAAGGGTGCACTAATTAAATTGTGTACAATCAATTTATTTTTAAGTGTAAAAATGTCGCCGTTCTATTTCGCCGTGCAGTTTCTGCTGCACTCAGACGCATGTCCTGAATGAAGGCGAATTCTGTGATTACATGCAAATGTATTAAATGAATAATTAATAACTACAACTCATGGCTGTAACTAACACTTACTATACACACATACTATAAATTGCAATACCAACTATTTTTATTACATACAGTGAACGATATGTCTACCCATGTATGTCCATTTTGAGTTAGCAGTTAGCATTTCAGGTCACTACAAACTGTCATTAGCTAACTAGCTAGTCTGTTGTTGAAAATAATTTTATGTAATTAAAAAAATAAAAATAAAAATAAATAAACATTTTGTACACTGATCACGTCCTCATATATTATGCTGATAGGGTGGACATGGTAAGCTTGGGTAGAGCAAGTAAACACAACTTATAACTAGAAAATAGGTAAATCCCAACATCATCAGACACACTTACCTCAGCAGTTGAATTTCCTGCCACTGAGTAGAGAAAAAAACAGTTGTGATGTCACTGCAGCAGATGACCTTTTCTTAAACGAACAGATTTCTCAATGCGACAGGGTGGACAATTGTTTAAGGGACATGGAAAATCTTTTAAATTTTTATGAATTGCATTGTTATTTTTATTACCAAATAATAAATGTACTTAAGTTGAGCAAGGTCCTATTTAGCAAAATAATAATTTAAAAGAAGAATTTAGAAAAAACATTTTTTAAATATATTGAAATCTATCAAGTGGTGTAGGGGACATGCCGAAATAGATTGTATCCTATCACACAAAACTGAAAATTAATGTAACGAGCCAGGAAATTGTGTTGATGAATGCAACATATGAAGCTCAATATAATACATCCTTTATGAGTGTGTTTAATATTATATTAACATGGCAAATGACATGTTTATATCCAGGACAGCAAAAGGCACCGCTCAGTGATATAGACCCCTACACAAAATTCAAAAAGAAGTTGGCAAAGGAAGAAGAGAGGGAAGGAATAGAAGAGACGAAACCATAATGACACGGTTAAGAATAGGTCACACAGGTCTGAATTATTCACTGAATGTAATAGGCAGGCATCAAACAGGAGGTTGTGTTTACTGTGGCCAGTTATAAACAGTGGAACATACACTGCTATACTGCAAACCGTATGACAGAAAAAGGAACCAGCTCTTTCAAGCCTTGAAAACTGGTAGGTACAGTAATCATGCTTTACCTGGGTTGTTAAGTAAAACATCTAGCCATTTATTCTCAGGTTTAAAAAATAAACTGGGCTAGCCCAGAGAATATGTGTGAGAATATATATATGTGTGTGTGTATATATATATATATATATATATATATATATATATATATTCTCTTTTTTTAATAAAGAATTTCCAACGTCTATCCGTTTCACACTCCAGCCCAGTCGGTGGCGGTACTGCAGTATTCCAGTTGTTTGCCAACCGCTATTAAATTGAAAGAAGCAGAAGAAGAAGGAGGAGGCCCTGTGAGGTGTACTGCTCTCCAGCCTGTAGGGGCAGTGATCGACTTGAAACCTCGTACTTACAGGAAGATGAACCGCTGCTAACAAGAAGATAGCGAGTTAGCAGTGTCCCCTCGCTGCAGCTTTTGCAACGGTACTTCAACAGCAACAAAAAAAACATTAAGTAAAAGCAGGATGACTAAGCTGCAGCTCCTGCACCGCGCCCTGAACGAGCGGCTGATGGCGGCGGTGGAGCAGATCATGGAGATGGTGAGTGGCACGGTGCTGGAGTACGAGGAGGAGACGCTCCGGGCTAGGAGAGAAAATGAGATCCTGAGACGCAGGCTGAGATGGATGGAGGGAAAAATTCCCACCAACTGGCCAGGTAGGACTTGCCAGATCAGCCTGCCTGCACAGCTGGGGCTCGGGACGGAGGGGTCTTGCAGGCGACCACTCGTTTTTGTCATAAAAGTCAAGTTAGCCTGTATGCATGCATATAACGCACCACGTTAGGAAGCAATGCGTCTAGGCAGCTTGCCTGACCATATTAATACTCCTCTACCACTATTGCATGACTGTTTTGTCTTATTTTTCATGCAATTGTCCAAACGTGTGCATGTTTCCTGTTGGCTCAGCACATATTTTGCACAAACATGTCTATGGCTCAAGTTATGGTACTGTCCTGAAGATCCTGAAGTGACTTGGTCTCTTTTTACTATAATTTACTCTCTCTTTTTTATCTAAGAATTCTAATCTACATTATATGGTGTGGCAGCTGGAAAAAGAAATGTAATAAAAGCATACAGAGTGTTGACAATAACAGTGCTTCGTTTCGCTCCAAAAAAGAGACCTTTTCATGATCCTGCTCCCTCTACGGTCCACAGGAGGTAATTCCTCCACTGAGATTAAGGACAATAGAGTCTCATCACATTTCCATTTAGGTTCTGAATTGCCGTCGCCTTTTTCTCCCTTGTGTAACTAGCATTAGGCTCATTATCTTTAAGGCAGGGTTGTATACTGTATGGAGAAAAAGTGTTGGGACACACCTGTTTTCCAGGGATTTGGGCAAGGCCCCCCTACTTCCAGTGAAGGGCAATCTTAATGCTTCACCACACCAAGACATTTTGGACAACATTATGCTTCCAACTTTGTGGACACAGTTTGGGAAAGCATTTTTCTATTCCAGCTTGACCACACCTCGGGTCCATTAAGACATGGTTGGATGAGTTCAGTGTGGAAGAACAGAGCCTGACCTCAGCCCCTTCCAGCACCCTTTGAAGTCCCTGTTGATGTAACGGTCAGGTGTCCAAATACTTTTGTCCATATAGTGTATCTGCGAAGGTGGCTGTAGTTACAGGACACATAATCAGCTGTTGGAAGATCAACTGATTAAACATGAAGAATCATGTGTACCTCTGGTTGTGTGGAATGAAATTCTGTAGTGACAACGGCCCCCTGTGGGTAAGATAAGACACTGATATTTCAGGATAACTGTAAACCAGGTTATTTGTTTGGCTTGACCTGAAATGGACTTGACATGGTGTCCACCAGAAAAAAAGTAGGTGATATTCTAAATGAACACCCTTGATTGAAGACCAAAAAAGACTGCAAGAAAAAAACACAAGCAACAATACAAGAAGACCGGACAACATTTATTACAATCGACAATAACTACAGTCGGGATGAATACAGTGTTTGATGGGCGCTGTAGAGAGTTGTGTGCCAAAGTGCAGAAGTTACATGTGCAAAAATGCAGGACAGATTTAGACAGCAATAAATATGATTGTGCAAATATTGCAGCAAAAGGACAGTGAATGTGCAAGATTTTACAGAGTAGAAAAGGATGCAGAGCATACATATAAAAATAACCTGCTAAAATAATCTCTAGAAGTATAAATGAGCAATTTGGCTCAAGGATGTGCAGTTTGGTACAATGTAATTTTTTAACATCCAAAAAAATGTGCAAATGTTGCATCAGCAGTTAATTGTGTAAATTAAATTTTTGGCTAAACCATCACACTGCCACTGGTTAACCTCAGACTGGGAATGTTGCATGTTTGACTATTTCTAGTGTTTCTAATGCAACCTCTTGCTTTTTCAGATTCTGAATGTTGGATGTATTACTATTTCGAGTTAGTTTCTAACACAACCTCTTGTTTTTCTTGCACTTTTTTCGTCCAGATGAAGTTGACCTTCCTGTCCGTAAGCGGCCAATAAGCTTCGCAGATGTACAAGAGTGCCGCACGGTCAAAACCGAGCCCACTGATGCCTTTGATTCCCAGTCATTTAGACCTGATGTCAGCCTCACAGCATCAGTGC
>JBBPCX010000028.1:9340490-9357223 GCA_037974365.1 Hydrocynus forskahlii | reverse complement strand
TATCTTTTTTAGAGGGCAGTCATATGCTTTGTCCTGTTTTATCATCCTTTACACTTTACCTGACATGTGTTACAGTGACTGTGTCAGTTTTTGTGAATCTTCTGCCTACACACATTTTGAATGAAAACCTGGTGAAAAAAAAATAAAAACTTGCTAAGTGAGTTTTTTATTGTTGTCATGGACGTCACTTCGTTCTGATAAATGAAGGGGACAAGGGAAGAATTTAGGCATAGAAGAAACTAGTCATTATTTCCTGATGACAGTCTTGTTGCAATTTTTTCTCCTTTTAAGAAGCTCAGCTGAACACACATCACCAACAGCACATAAAGCATGACTGACGAAGATGCATTACTGGTAACGCGTGCTAGATACAGCTGTAATGATGTAACAATCGCAGACTTGGCTAGACATCTATCCTCATGCTCCAAAGATAAGCAGTTTCTCTACAATTCATTCAGTTACTAGGGATGCAACAATATGGTTATTGTAGGCTAATAATTGATACTGATAACTCGTGAAACATTAATGTTTTTTAAAGTAAAAATGAGTACTATACCTATTTGAATTAGGATTGCAGAGAAATCTAACATTTAGAAATAGTCACATTGATTACAAAAAAGGCCTTTCAGAACAGTAGCCTTGCATCGCCTAAAAGTTCTGCTCTTCTGGAGTACTAGTCATCAAGTACTGGTTTGAGGTTTTGTTAGAATCTCATAAGATTCCAATACACTATGAATCCAACATAATTGCTGTATTTGCATGCGCTTCAGAGAAGGATCATTTTCCTACTTAAGAGATAGGTAGTGGACCAGAAATTTTATTTATACTCACAACACCAGAAACAAGCTAATGCTAACATGCTAATGCTAATTTAGGACAGCTGTTACCCAGTGAAGACAGATTAACAGTCACTACTCAAATTGTCTGTTATATATTTGTCAACATTAATTATAAGAAGAACAACTAAAAGACTAGGCACTGAATTTGGAATTTAAAACAAAAAACAAGGTCCTGAAAGAACCATAAATAGTCCTTCATGGAAGCAAAAATGATTATTTATGGCACCAAGCAAAATCAATTATTCTGAAAGAAGAATCTACCGAAAGCTTCGTTAGGGGGACAAAAGTGGTTCTTCTATGGCTTCGCTCCGAGGAACCCTTTTTGGTTACATCTGGCATGTTTCTTTTTAGGAGTGTACAGCATATTGTGCACAAGGTCTGAATTGCTCAAATGCACTCTGTAATCTGCAGCATCTCTGCTCCATACAGCATTAAGAAGCCCCACCATAGGCCTACCATCCATCTCAACGGCCACCATAGATTGTTTAAGTCTAATCAATCAGCCAGTCATTGTTACTCCGCCCTCACTCCTGGCAGGTGCTCTGAGGGAGCTCATTGGTCAGAATGTGCCATCGCTCCACCTTCTGCCCCTTGTTCCTCAGGCAGTCCATCCAATGACGAAGGGCATCTCCTTGAGAGTGACAGCTCAGGCACACTCCACCTGCAATATGAAATCTTTTCATTAGGTTGAAGAGGCATGTTCTTGTTTGGTGTGCCTGAGTGATCAAGAGAGAATTCAAAGCCATATCTGGTTTCAAGGTAATGATTCATTTCAAAATTAAATTTCTCCTTACTGCAAAAGTAGATGGCTAATAAGAACAAAGTCTCATATTTGCTTTTCACTAGTGCTGTGAGTTTAATAAAAGCCTATAGCAACCAGTTCCCTTATCACATGCTTGATTTAAACAGAACAGAGTTGCTGACACTGTATGACACATTATTGTGTATTAAAATGGACAAAACTACACACGGAAGGAAATAAATAAGACAACAGTATTTATAAATACATATTTTTTCCATTCATTTCGGTATCTCTTTACACCAGAGTGGACTTGGGTCTGAGCTTTACAGGAAAAAAAATTAAGTTTTGAAAACATGACAAGAATAATCTGAACCTGTGGCTGTACCTGCAGTTCATTTAAAGCAGAGCACATATACAGATTCTGTATTTACTGATTTTTTGTTTTGTAGAAGAATGAGCATTTTGTGTGTTTCTTTGAGTTCCAATGACTAAAAGAGCATTGATAGTAGTTGTTGCTACTTTATGGATTTATTTATTCTCCTCAACTCAATAACTGGTTGGGCCATCTTTAGTAGAAACACCTGCAACCAAACACCTCCTATAACTAGAGATCAGTCTTAGAGGCAAAGGCATTTTGTCCCTTGCTTTGCAGAACTGCTTTAATTTAGCCACACTGGAGGTCCATTTAAGCTTTTGTCACAACATCCCAAAGGGCTCAAGTCAGAACCTTGAATAGGCTACTCCAAAACTTTAATTTTGTTTCTTTCCCTCTTTGAACTTTGAACTCTTGTACCTTGGATTGTTGTCTTGCTGCATAACTCAATTATGCTTACGTTTCAGAACCTTCTAGTAAAGAGCAGATTTCATGAGCCTTCTAATGTTAGTATGTCACCCAGGCCATCAAGCAGCAAAGCATCATTACATCACCACACTACCACCATCATGTTTGACTATGATTATGATCAGGGGTTGACATATTTTTTTCACTCGAGTACTCTAATGAGTACCTACATGAATTAATTGGTACGCACCAACATAAAAAATTTTCCACCTCACCATGGACGCTGGAACTATTACTACCCACTCCCCAACGCTTCAAAAGTTTATCCTGGACCACAGGGGCAGATCACTCCTCTCTGGATTGGCGAACAGGTCTAATACCAGGGTGGGCCGTGAACTCGAGGGGCGACGGACTGGCGGAATCCTACTTTAAAACATCATTTTTATTTTTATTTTTAAGGTTTTCCTTACCTGAGTGGTGATACTTAGAGATCCAGTATGAAGTTACTCAAATTAGATATTCTTTTGCACTGTGAAGACGGAAAACTGCCGCGCATTTGTGTACCACTTATGTCAACCCCTGATTATAATGTTCTTTTTGTGAAATGCTATCTTAGCTTTGTACAAGATGTAACAAGACACTTATCTCATCAGTCCACAGACTATTATTCCAAAACACTTTGGGGTCATCACTGTCTTTTAAGGTAAGTATGAGACCAAACTTGTTCCTTCTGGTTATCAGTGACTTGCAACTGTCCCAATGATTTTCCGACATCATCTGAGGTGAGCAAGGCCTGCAGTTTCTTAGGCATTAGTTTGGGATCCACAAATGGGCTATTGCTGTGCTCAAGGAGGAAGTTTAGTAGGCTGGGCAAATCTGGGAAGATTCACTGTCCAAAAAAATATGCAATGCACCTTTGAAGTAGTAACTTTGCAGTAGAATGAAATAATATTCTCTTTAATGTAAATTATTTTAAAGAAGATTTCTGGTTAATTCCATTCCTGGAATATGTTCACACAGTGCAAAGCACAGCCAATGTTTCCAGATGATCCAGAAAATGAAAATTGTGGTGTATCACCACTTATCTCTCTTTGTTCTTTTGGACAGCAATGATATGCACCATGCATATATGTCCTATTATTCTCACCTATGAAATCATTGGAGCGACCCAGGTCGTAGTCCCATACTGTGACCTCCAGAGTCTTACTGACCAGTTCCGTGAGGGAGATCTCATAAAAGAATTCCTGTGGAAGGAATGAAATTGAGAATGGTGAACCCTCAGACAAATGACACTCTTGGAATTCTGTGATGACGCTTGCTGGAGTCATCATTTCCCGTGTGGCCAGCTGAAATGCAATGCGGTGTGATGGTCATCACTGAGTGCACTCTGTCAGGCCTATGTGCTCTTGCGGCGATAGCGGCCGGGGCCTTATATGACTGGTTCCACATTGCCCAGTGGAGTAATTGCACCAGTAACTCGTGCTGCTGGGGGACTACTGTGGGAATGAAAATGAAGCACTCATCCTGACTGATGATACTCAGTGCCCACACATGCACACGCCTGAGAGACAGACTAAAGGAGTAGAGAGAGAAAGAGAGAGATGGGGGGGGGGGTGGATGGAGAGATTGGACCAGACATCTCATTAACACTTACTGTGGCTTTCATTCTTATAGAGGTTATGAGATGCATAACACATGCGTACACATACACACATGCATGCACACAAACATTTTGTAGTGTGTATGTCTTACAATGGGTTGCTTCATCAAAAAGGCCATACCTCATTGAATTCTGGGTTAAGGGTCTTTTTAATCACAGCCGTTTTATGTTTCGATTTCTTCTGCACGTCTGGCTTCAGATATCTGGAGGGGGCATAAAGCGGGGGTGGGATGGAGAAAAAAAGGATATAGAAGGGTGGGAGGTGCACAGACACACACGTAAACAACTGGAACAGAGGCACTGTGCAACCTCACACACACACACACACACACACACACACACACACACACATATCGATTGAAACACACCACTATTTGCTTTTCAGCTTTTCTGCATCCCACTGGCCTCCATAAAATTTTGATTTGCTTTATGTACTGCTGTTAACTCACCTCCATCCACCAAACACACACACACACACACACACACACACACACATGCATGCACGCACACACATACACACCCTCTTATGATCAAAGCCAAAATTTTGACTGTGTAGTTGTGCGCCTGTATATATATATATATATGTGTGTGTGTGTGTGTGTGTGTGAGTGAGTGAGAAAGAGAGAGAGAGAGAGAGAGAATGACATGGACATGTGTGTGGGTGGGGGCCCTGTCGATTCTCTTGCCATTTTGCCTGAGGAAGGAATATTTATTTTCACACATGATGTGGGTGAGAAGTAAAGCGATTACAAATATGTAAAAAGCAAAATAAAATGGCAGGGGGACGGGCTGAGCCGTTTACATTCCGCTTCAACATAAACATGAGCCATTGTTATTCTCCTCATTTATCATGTTTCCCCATCTTTCATCCCGCCCATTTATTTATACTCTTTTGACAACTTTTAATCCTGCATGGTTCAAGCACTCAAACCCAGAGTGTTTTCTTGCTGTCCTGATCTTCAATTCCCCTTGACAAAATGCAATAAGGATTAAATCATCCACCCACTCCAAAGCCCTGCTTATACCACACTGCTGCAGAGACAGAATCCAGCCTGCTCACGTTTTGACGTAGGGGTCAGAGAAGCCGTTGACATCCATGGCGGCCAGGTGGGCGCAGCGCTGCACTCCGACCCATAGGCCCCCCCGCCGGCCATCTCCATCTCCCTCTTCGGGCGGGGGCAAGAACTGCAGCGAGAGCAGCAGACGACCCCTCTCCTCCAAACTGTGCAACTGTTCATTCTCCCACTGCAGAAATGGATGAAAATAAATAGTGTGGGTGGAAGACATGACACCGTTATACTGCTGGCTTATTATTTAGTCATAAAACTTAAGACTCAAGACATGCAAATATAAATATATACATTATATATTATAAATATGTATGTATGTCTCGTTGCTGCCTCAGGTTCTTGCTGAATATAAAACAATACTGACTTATTATGACAAGTGAGGCCAAAGATTGGTTTATGAGTCCTCAAGTCTTTTTTTCCATTTGTTTACAGCCATCTGTGCCTCCCCTGTGTTAGAAAGCATGATCTGCTACATACTCTCCTTTTCACCCAGCAGTGAAAAGGGACCACCACTGACCAGATATTAGTAATGAAAGCATTAACGCTGACATTTCAGGGTGAATGCAGTGCGTATGGCACTGATGCTTGCTGGGGTTTTTTAACATCTCAGTGTCACTGCTTGGTTTAGTTTAGTGCACCATCCAATAATATCCAGTCAACAGTCATCCTGTGTTCAAGAACAGACAAAAAGCTAGAGGATGACTAACACACTAGTCCCTAACTGTACACCTACAAGGTCTGTCAACAAGGCCTGTCTTTCTAATAAAGTGTGAACACTGAATAAAAATCATTGCAACATTCCAGCAACAGGGTAACACCTGCTACCATGCCTGCTTTTTTTTTCACCTCAGGAACATTAGAATGGTGAGACACAGTGAAACAGAGAGAGCGGCAGCTCAATTAATCAACAGCATTAGCAATGACAAAGCCGGTGTCCAAGAATAATTAACTATAATTAATAATAAATTATAAATTAACTATAAAAGTGACCCAGCAAGTATTCCCACAGAGCAAATTAATGAATTAAATTATATTTAATGAAATTCATTTTGTTCGCACAACAGTTTAAACCCCATTTTCCCGAGTGAGTTATACTGTAAACAGCTTTTCAACTTTCTGTATTATGTTTCTAACGCTGTCTTCAGACAGGCTATTTGTTATTATGACTACTTATTCATACAACTATTTATTAATGCAAACTGACAAAGACAACATGTTGATTTATTACTTACGTTCACATTAGGCACCCTCAAACATTTAATGGGTATCCTACGTACTAACCAATAATATAGCAGGAATATTGTGCAGTAATGGAGAAAGTGGACTGGTGAGGAAGCCATAGTGCAATGGGTCATAAGATCCAAACTCAGGGCTCCAATATTTGACCACATAGACTTCTTAAATGTGAGGCGCACACTCCTAAATATACAGTTGTATGCAAGGGTTTGGTCAAATTACACATTTTGTTGAAAATAACACCATCTTTATGAGACATTTCTGTACACTTTATGCATAATTATTATGTGCTGGATTTAACATACTGGGAAAAAAAAAACACAAAAGGTTTTAGGAGTCAGTACTAAGTAAGACCCTCTTTGGCTGCCAGCCTCCAAACATCATCTTGATTTTTTCCACCTTTCCTTTAGTTCTGAAATATTCATAAGTTGTCTTGCATACACAACATTTTTTTTCTTGTAGCTCAGGACTGATTTATATCAATGTTTGAAGAATTGTTGGGATTGAACCTTTTATTTGTAGATATTTCAGAGCTTCTTTAAACTCCCACATTCTTTATCCATGAATTATCGATTTAAATGTCTGTTACTGTAGCAAATGGTGGTTGGAATTGTTCCAAAGAGCCTTTTTAGGCATCTGTGTCATTAAGATTATATAATTAATATATAATCAACAAGTTACAGTAAGTAAGCACCAACTTATAAAGTAGAAACTGCACCAGGGGACCCAGATAAAAGCTATATACTCATGTTTCTTGTTTTTTGAGAGACAAGTCTCCTAAATATCTGTGAGTACAGTTTTTATTTGGATAATATAGGTCCTGGATCCACAGTTTTTCAGTTTAACATCATACCCATTTACCGTGCAATCCTCTTAAAAGCATGTGCCTTTAAAGACAACGTGCTCCCAGCTCTCCAGCTGAGGCTCCTTCTTCACTTTCCATATTCTGACATACCTCTTCAGTTAATGACATTTGTATGTATGTTACATCATGCAATAAAACAAGCACACACAGTAGTCCAGTACAACATATTCAGTTAATCCCTCTCAAATATATGTGTCCGGTCTGCTCATCCTTCAAAGAAATGAGCAAAGCTGAGATAAATAGTATTGATAAATAACATCCCCTCATTGATTTAACAGTCAGAAGCTTCAGGGGAAAAAAGGCCATTTGTTGTCCTCTTTATAGTCTGTCTAATGAGTGCATTTGCAACAGACCGTGCACTGATTATAAAGTAAAAAAAAACAAGCTTTACAGAATATAAAAAGAATGTAAAAAACACATTATAAAAATGTGTTTTTTACATTCGTGGATAAAGATTAGGGGTGTGTTGTTCTGATGCTCAGTGTTGGTATTGGTCCGATATGGCACTAAAATCACTGGAACGGTTATCAGAAACAGCCAGAACTGTCACGAAACCGCTTATCTAAACTTTGAGCACCATGCCGTTAAAGAGAAATGTGTCAGGACATGAGTAACACAGATGTGCAGCAAAGCTGGGTTTCAAATGGCTCCCTGCTCCCAACACAGTAAGAATTTAAATACAGGTTCCTGCATGCAAATAGTAAATAATACACAATATGGACAAATGTATTGGGACACACCTGTGTATCAGGGTTGGGCAAGGCCCCTTACTTCCAGTGAAGGGCAATCTTAATGTTTCAGCATACCAAGACATTTTGGACAACACCAAGCTTCCAAGCTTCCAACTTTGTGGACACAGTTTGGGGAAAAGGCCCTTTTCTATTCTAGCATGACTGTACCCCAGTGCACAAAGCAAGCTCCATAAAGACATGGTTGGATGAGTTCTGTGTGGAAGAACTTGACTGGCCCGCACTGAGTCCTGACCTCAATTCTATCCAACATCTCTGCGATGGACTGGAACGGAGATTGTGAGCCATGTCTTCTCATCCAACATCAGTACCTGACCTCTTAAATGCTCTACAGAATGAATGCGCACAAATGGACGCCCTAAAATCTTGTGGAAAGCCTTCCAAGAAGAGTGGAAGCTGTTATAGATGCAAAGGTGAGACCAACTCCATATTAAAGTCTATGTATTAGAATGCAATGTCATTAAAGTCCCTGTTGGTGTAATGGTCAGGCATTCCAATACTTTGGTCCATATAGTGTATATCGTCAGTGCAGTGATTGAACCATGTTTGCTGAATTCTGCAATGGACAAATTGGGCTCTAAATGGGTGTAGAAAGTCAAATTTTATAACTCACAAAGCAAACTATAGAGGAAGTAGGGTTTCAAAGGCCTTCCAGACAAATACAATGTGTATAACATAGTTGTTTAAGAGAACAAAAAAGACAGTAATGGATTGGGATCAGTACTCAAGGCTGTGGTATCAGTATCGGACATGAAAACCGTGGGATTGTGCTATTGTAAATGTACTCTACTGAAAATGTAAGTACTCTGCTAAAATGTACTTTGAACATGGCCATTTCCAGTTGAAACATGGACTGAATACAGATACTTTGTTTCTGTTTTGACATCCCAACCCTGTTAGTGCACTAGACGCAATGTCCAAGTTGCTTTAAAGTATTGCAGCTCTCATTCCCACCCCCAAGAACTTTGTGGGCTCTCTGCTGACACAAAGCTGTCAGGATCAAATGCTAAGCCTTTCTGTACTAACAACCTCACGGTTTGGATTCGCTGGAAGAAAAGGGGGATATCCTGAAGTCACAGTGGTTTAACTAATGCTTCCTCACTTCACCTGGGAATAAAGTGTTCATCACACAGCCAGCAATTCTGAGTTCCTGTAGAACAACAATATATGTGACAATGTCAAGCTGCCAAACTCCTTAGTAAAGATGGACAGAAATGAGGATGCATGGCTCTGCAGATAAATGTAGACAGGGGGACATTAGCAATGAAATCTAATTTTAAATTAATACATTCAAAGAAGGCTCATAAGGGACAATGGGAAATAGAACATTAAATTCTGGAGAAATACTCATTTTAATAATTGATATCCAGCCATGCATACGCTGGATGACCGACCCCCAGGATCTGACAAGAGCACCTTAAAAATGTGACAAAAATTTGCCTTGCATAGTAAACTATGACCTAATCTTAATACACATGCGGGAAAAGCCTTCTCTGCTGGACATGGTATGAATGTTAAGCGTAATTTTAGTGAACACCATTATCCAAGGGCATTAGGGTAGATTTAGTTCAATTCCTCATGGAGCTGGATAATTGAACAACTTCGGAAAATAATGTTAGCAAAATTGGAAATAGGATTGAATGTCAGAGGAGAGAATGTCTGATGTTTGAAGAAGGTCTGCTCAGCCTAGTGGTGTATTCTTCACTATGCATCAAGCGTGTATGTGCAAAGCATCCAATATGTTGCACAAAAGCTCGAATGAAGCCATATACAATCACATAAATACCGTAGATTATGAAAATAACTGTATATTCATCATAGTATGTGGTAAAAATCAAGCAGATCAGTGTGAATCAGGCAGGCTACCATCCCTGTTCAAAATTCAGCACAGAGCAGGCAATGTGAGTGACCGTGGGACATTTATCCACTTCACAATCAAAAAGAAGAACTGACCCAATTGGAACTTACAGTTCTCGAACTAGTTCATTATTCACCATCTTGAGGGGCACCTGGAACTGTCAGAATATCCACAGTAAATTGTCTCATTTGGCTAATTATCTACCATGTTTGCTAGTTAATTTATATTCTGCACTGTTATGTGCACATACGAACAAAATATGCCTACATTTACAAACACAAACAAGTCAAGCAAATCTCCCTTTTCCTCTTATTCTTTTTCTTTTTTGTCTTCTATATATTTTATTGGTCTTGCTGACATTATCTGTGCTAACAATTCTTTAAATTGTCATTGGCTTCTGCAGCAAGAGTTGCCAGAACAGAGGAAAAAAACCCACACGCACCACTATGTCTTTTTGATATTAATATTGAGTATCAAAAACAAAAAACTGGAACCTTTAGTGCTGGACCAAAGGTAAATGGAAAAAGAGCATTTTGCCAAAAATCACATCATGCTGTTCTGTTTCTTCCATCTCTCAAACAGCTGATGCTGTTTGAGAGATGGAAGAATTTTACAAAGAAAAGGCTTTAGTAAGAATTTTACAAAGAAAACAGCTTGTTGATTAGAGGATCAAAAGAGAATATCAAGAAGCAAAGAGATGGGTCACAACCAGGAAATCACATCTGAAGTCAACATTAGTGTGCAGAATGTCAGTTTAGAATGCACCACTTATGGGACTACAGTAGCTGATGATGATCTCTGATGCTGATGCTGTCAAAACTGGATGCTTTGAGGAGTGGAGGAAGGATGACTGGTTGGCTGGAACCGAGTTCCCTTAAAAGGATCAGAATTTGGCATAAGCCATTCTGTTTGGTGTCAACATAACAGCCTGGTAGTTTGGTAGTGAGAAGAATCATTTAATGATGTTCTTTGGGAGTGCAGTGAAACCTGCTGAAGAATGTCTAACCAGCCTGGCCAGATTCAAGCCTTTCCAGGTTACAGTTCACCCACACTTGGATGCACCATTTCACAAGACATGTATTGTCACTCAGTGGTTACATTAGAGCAAATTTTTCTCGCTTCAGTAGCCTGCGTAGTCCCTGGATCTGCGGGATAAGCTTTTCAAAGCATGACTGTGCAGGTGCACAACTCGCAGCAACTATGTAATTTGATGCCTTCTATTTAAGGGTGTACCGAGTAAAGGTATAATGATAATGAGACTCAGTCCACGATTCTATTCAATACAAATCCAATTCAATATTCTCATGATAATTTGAACAGTGACTGTAATAATGTGAGCATCGAGGCAAGCAGGATGTAATCCCAGGATCCAAAAGGTTTCATGCTAAAGAACAAGTTACAAACACACAAATTAAAACAAAGGGTCAGGGGTACACGAAAACATGAGAAACTACAAAAACACAAGATAGTCCAACAAGAACAGGAGCACAGCAGAAAACAAAAACACAATAAAACCAACACAGCTAGAATTTTTAAGGGTGTGTTTTACAAAGAATCCACAGAGTAAAATACAGGGGTATTTATACTAATTAATGGAGTAAGAACCCCTGGGCAGGTGAGGAGACAGGAGCTGGACACAAGTGAACAGGACAACAAGAGGTCGGGGCTAAGGCAGGGTTAAGGCGGGGCAAAAGACCAGAACATAGTCACACATGAAAGACACAATAACACAGGCACATGGAGAATGTAAACAACAAGAAACCAGAAACCAGAGAGAAGACATTACAAAAAGCTGAAAAAAGGGAAAAAGACAGGAAGAACATTACAATGATAGCTGTGCTGGTGCATAATCTTCTGAGACTAGAGCTGGGAGACATGACGAGTGTGATGAATGACACGGACACGCTGTATAATAACACTTTTGAGATGCTGCATATTTGAGTGTACATCTATCAAGAACCACTAAGAAACATTTATTTAAAACATAAGAAGTATATGACAAACAAGTGGCACTGTTCAGTCAAAAGGACTTTGTGTCTACAAATATTAAATCAAATCTAACTTAGCAATTTCTGCACATCAAAAATAAGAAAACATCTTAGGTCTAGTCAAGATATCTGACAATTCTTATCATGAGACTGTTGTAAATATATTACATAATTATTCCAGTTGTTTTCCATGTTTCAACTCATTTCATGTGTAGAAAGTCTTATATTCTTCAGATTAATAATTTTATTTTAGGACATAATGCATGTCATTTTGCTTATTTTAAGAAAGAACAAAACATGATCCGCCAATAGAAGTTTCACTGAACAGAATTGTTTAAAACAAGTGAGAAATGTCAACAAAAAAAAAAAGTCAAATTCCATTGACTACATTTAAGATTATTTCACTTGTCAGGGTAATTTTGTAGCATGGACATTTTGGTGTGTGTGTTCTTTAATTCCATTAGTATGCTTCGCCCCACCCTAAGGAAAAGAGCCTTAAGCATCTCCCAGTCACTCACTGCAGTCCTCTTTACCTCTTTCCTCTTTTCTATTTGGCCTGGCAATGAGTAACTTCATCAGTTATCACACTCTCCACTGTACTCAGTCCCACTTCTGTCCAACTTAATTGAACTGGATAGCATGTTGATTTGAAAGTGGACGTGACCTTGGACCTTGGAACCTCTGCAACCTGTTATTTTAATTATATATTGGTTTTATGCACATTCAGAACACACATACACATGCATACACATACTTCTACTCACATATGATTAAGGCTCACCCAAACCCTCTCTAAATGCACATTAATTACGGGTGAGAATGCTCAAGTGTGACTCCGAGCATTTGTGAGCAATTATTCGTATGAAATATTCAGAAACCCATCTGTACACAGAATTAAAAACATCTATTTTATTCTTAATTAGCCCCATATCCGAGACGGAGGGCATGAAGCTGATGTATGACAGCAGGGGCTTTCTTTTAGCGTTCATCCGACACCGTCATTTTCCTTTGAAATGAGTTCAGCACTAGGTGTTTTTGAAGACGCACAGCAGTGCCGCTGTTCGACCAAAGCCTTTTTGAGGAGAGTTAAAGGCGAGGGATGACAGCATTTATCCCATGTCTTTCTTACACTATTCCTGTAGCGACATCTCTGCCTCTTTCTCTCTTTTCACATCTGTCATTATCTGTTTGCACACAGGGTCGAGCGAGAGAGAGAAAAAGTGAGACGGACAGAGAGAAGGAGATAAGGAGGAAAGGAAGAGATAAAATAACACCGTTCCCCCTTTTTCTGTTTCTGTCTCTCCTTTTTATCTCCCTCACTCTTACTTTCTTTTTCTCTTTTCCTGAGTGTTGCTTTCACTCAGTCCTTCTTTCTCTCCTTTTCTGCTTCTCTCTCTCTTTATTTCCCTTTTTCACTCTTTCTTTATCTTTGATGCATCTATGTGTGTGTGTGTGTGTGTGTGTGTACTCTCTCTCTCTTTCTCTCTCTCTCTCTCTCTCTCTCTCTGCTCTTGAACAATCACTGGCCCTGATTCTCAATGACCTGTTGCATCTCATTATTCCTCCCTTTGAGTCACTGTGTCAAATAGGGACTCGTTAGTTCTAATTATAGGTGGCAAGACTAAACACTACTCACTCAATATTGACTTCATCCATCTGTCACTCGCTCTCCTGTACTTCCTTTGTTAGACCCTGTGTTTGCGGTAGGCACTATGCGTTTGTGTGGGGGCGTTTTTTTTTTCTTCGGCTCCATCAACACTTCCTCTATAGCAGTGGTTCCCAAGCTGTGGTTCTAGACTTCCCCCTGACCTTCAAGATTCAAGATTATTTATTTATCACATACATAGTTATACAAGTACAACATGTAGTGAAATGTGGAGCTGAGTCAAGGCGTAAGACTGCAATAAAGTTATCAAATAAATGAAATTAAAGCGACCCGCTCATTGTAGTGCTTTCCCTGTTCTTATACACCCACTTCAGCCCAACTGATTAGTCAGATCAGGTTTGTTGGGATCATGGAAAACGCTAAAATGTGCAGAGCAGGAGGGCCTGGAGCAGGTTTTGAAATCAGCATGCTGTTGTGAGGAAGTCACAGCAATATCTTTATTACATAAAGAGTACGAGAAGAGTCAGCTTGCCCTTGGAAGTGCAGGTGAATTTCTACAGGTGTACTATAGAGAGCCTTTGGACATATTGATGTCACGATATGCTTCACCAGCTGTACCACATCAGAAAACTCTACAAGGGGTTATCAAAACAGCACAAGACATCATAGGAGCACAGCATCCAGTCACAGGGGATAGAAAGTCATAGAAGAAAACAGTACTGTCTGAGGAAGGCAGCCAGCATCATTAAGGACCCAGCAGTGTTCTGTTTGTCCTTCTTCCATCAAGTAGGCAATACAGGACCATTCACACCCACGCGAGCACGTTCAGAAACAGCCTCTCTTTGAGGGCAACTTCAAAACTGAACTCAGAATTTAAGTAGAGACATTTTCCAAAAACACAGAGTACAGGCTAAGTATGCTAAGTCACACTCTGCATCTGCAAAGTGGCCAGCCTTGAGAATGACCCCTCCCACCCCTCCCACACTGCCGTCTGGCAAAAGGTTTTAGAACATATGGCCCTTCACTGTTAGGATGGGAAACAGTTGCTTCCCCCAGGCCATCAGACTCTTAAATCAGAAATAAATTCAAACGCACAAACTGAACTGTGACATTCTTCTAAACACAAGCCCGGATACACTCTCACACTGTTCCACCATAAATATAATCAAACTGCCGTTCTCCTATAAAGAGACACACAACACATTTCCTTTATTACATAATTTTTTTAATTCTGTTGCTGCTATTTCTATCACCATCACACTTTTCCTACTAATAACTCTGCTGCTAGAATACAGTATTTGTCATGATACTGTATTCATTCTCATTAGTTCTGTTACTGCTTTTGCCAGCTCCCCTATATATTGTCCAGTCCTGTACAGTATATAAATAATTTTTATTACTTGTCTTAGATCATGCTCTATGTTTCGGTTTCACTGAGAACTGTGTGGGAATGGCAATAAACACCTACTTGACTTGAAAAAATAATGCTAAATTATCTGTGCAACCCATGGCGTAGGTATATGCTAAATAATCCACAACCTGTAATTCATGCATTTATATGAATAATACCTCTCAGATGGAATACTTGTCATGAACCTTGATAAGTTATTGTTCTCTTCAGCAAATAATCACCATTTAGGCAGTAAAATTTGAAATAGCACAAATAACCATGCCGAGTGCAGGTCACAGGTTTGAAGGATCTGTACTTAGCATATATACAGGTATATATAGGACATGTATATGGCATGTATGTTTGGGTGTGTGAGGATGAGAGTTTGTGTGTGTTTGTGCAGGAAGAGGTATATGCCAGACCTGTCGACTGAGTGTGTGAGGCTTCATTAACGGTACAGTGTGCAGACAGACACAAATTGCAAACAGACTAATGAGACACAGAGAGTCAGCCAACACCTACCATATAAACAAAGAACAAATCTCTCTCTCACACACACACATACACACACACACACACAGAAACAGGTGCCAGAATGGTGGTTCCCAGCACTTTGAGACTCCATTGTAAAACAAATGGATTTAGTACATTGCCTCCATTAACATAATGGCACAAATGCCTTCAGAACACGTGCAATAATCCAGTTTTAAACAGTTGAAACTGTTCATCTGGCGGTGTGTATCTACAGAGTCAATCATTCAATAGACTGACAAGCCTGCGATGATTTAAGTCTCACCGCAGCGCTGAAATATTGGCATTCTTAAGCTGTACTAGAGTGGCGTTACATCACATACGTTCCTAAATGTCTCATTAAATGTTCCACGACTCATTAAGTGTGTCGAGATCGTTTTGACTTTTTGCTGCTGTATTCAACTAGGATTGACTAATGACCCACGATTCCCTAATGATAATGAGGAAGTGTAACGAGCAGGTAAACAGGTGTTGAGGACACACACTCACACAGACACGCACACACACAGACTCACACACATAGAAAAAGCCAGAGATCTTTCATATTCAGATATGTGTGATTAGCAGACAGATGGCACAGGATCAGTCATCAGTCTCCATCAGAATCGCAGAGTGAGCCAGAGACCAAATCAGGAGTTTTAAATAAACATTGTCGCTGCTCAGTCGCAAACCTTTCCTATAGACGCAGAACGTGAAGTGATCAAGGATTGTGCACGCAGTATTTTGCTTGCAATATCATTTCAGCATGAGTGCCGTCAGAACAGTTCATTAATCCTATTGTAACCACTGCAGTCGTAAGTGGGCAATCACACACAGGCTATGTCCAAAAATTCTCAATGCTTTTCTGTCTCTTGAGTCGGTGCTTTAGAAGGCAGTGTTATGATGAAGGTAACTGCAACTGAACTTGAGAAAGGCCTATCACAGGCCTATCACAATGAAGCTATAGCACACAGAGGTGTTGATACACCAACAGAAAACAGAATTAACCCATCTGCACTGCACCTACGCTTCCGTATCTTTGGTGGTGTCTAAAAAAGAAGCCAGTAATTAGATAGTAGTGTCATTATTTTTAGTTAATATGAAGTTATCACATGGCCATCAAGCCATATCATCTGCTATATAACCATATTATGTGCAATATCTTGCTACGTGCAGTGCAGTACAACGTGAGGTTTTCTGAATGGGTGCAAAATCATTTCATTTTGTGAAATATCTTACTATGTGCAGGTGTCAAACCTTGTGAATATCACTGCTTATGTCAATATTACTTTTATACTGCTGATCTCTACTACGTGAAGTAACGTACTCCTACTATCTGTGTCGTTAGTAACTGTATGTTACTTATCTATAGTAGTTATGTCAAGCGTTTGTGTGTGTATCATTGCCTATGTTTTCTTTCTTAAGATTTTTATTTTTTT
>JBBPCX010000028.1:9317990-9337990 GCA_037974365.1 Hydrocynus forskahlii | reverse complement strand
ATATGTTTATCTCACTCCTTACAGGAGTAGACTCAAAGTGACTGCTCATGCATTTGTTTGTGTGTTTAAGGGTGTGTGTCTGTGTGTCTAATGTCTGTGTGTCTGTGTGTATCTATGTGTTTGCTGCCATACCTTTTCTGGACTAAAATGTCTTGACTGTAGGAAAGGCAGAAAACAGTAGTAGCAGCAAATATGTTTCTGTGTTTAAAACGAAAGTTTTTTGAAAAAATTCTTGGATTGATTTGTTGACATGGTGTGAATAAGAAAAATGGAGATGCAAGGTTTTGTTCTGACAGCCTGACATACATATGGATTATATTAAAACTGCATCAGGCTACTTACTTTCTGGGGTTCATTTTAATTTCTTATTCGTTTTTATTTTACGCTACTTTTGTTTATGATTGTAATCTGTGTGTTTCATTTACAACAGCTGCTCGTTTCCTGAAAGCCATAAAGGGATTAACTATTTATTAACAGCTGCCTATCTTTGTAACTATATCTCCTAACCCTATTACCAATTTATCACTGAAGCCCCTGTCTCTGTAACCACCTGAGTATTTTTGTCTCCAAACAACAAAGAGCTCAAACAAGACTCTGTATGCCATCTGATTAATGTGGGGAGAGAAAATTCAAACTAAAAAAGCTGCTCGTCAGAAATGAATAAAAGTCAGACTGGATCTGGTGCGTATACGGATGCACACAACAAATAACTTCTTCCAGATCTGCCACCTCCTTCTCCTTTAGACCAGGGGAATACATTTTTTTTCTCTGAGATATTTATTCCATGAAAAGAGGAAAGAATGCTAAAAAATTCTTAACTTTCAATTTAAGTTTATGGACCAGATTTTATTTTAACATTATTTCGAATTTTTATTTGCTCAGTTGTCATGAAATTTTGACACAGTGTAAATGACAGTTTGTAAGGGAGTACATAAATTATATAAACACAGCATTAAGCAAAAGTCTTGAACCTCGTCTCATTTCTTTATATTTTCCTTTGAATCACCTTGTTGGTGCAAAAATCTCTTTATTGTCTCTTTAGCACATTAAATGAAAGAAATCGAATGTCAAAAGATACAAGGAGCCTAGATAAAGGAGTTGCAAAACCACTCAGCATTCAGCACCACCAGTATACTGATCACCACCTGATCATCTGTTTATTCACTGGTTCAGGACTTCAGTTAGATGTGCTTTGTTCTGCTTGAATGATTCATACATAGATCACTGTGTGGCTTAACAAACAAAAACATTCCTCTGAAACTGGTCAGGTTCAGGGACTGGACTGAAAATAAAAATGTGTGTGTGCGTGTCTGTGTTTGTGTGTGTGTGTGTGTGTGTTTGTGTGTGTGGTACATATAGGACTCGTATATAGTTCACCCTGACACTGTGTAACAACTGAAAATGTGTGTGTGTGTGTGTGTGTGTGTGTGTGTGTGTGTGTGTGTCTTACAGGTGGCGGATGCTCCAAGCAGGTGTAGAAGCGTTTTGTCTGGTCTGGTTTCACACGCCTCAGAGCCACCCTCGACTCACCAATAAACTCATTATGAGTCAGCTTGTCCTCATCACACACCGATAACCTGAGACAGAGAATCAGAGTAAGAGAGAGAGGCAGACAGACAGAGAGAAAGTGCTCAGTGAGAGAGAGAGAGAGACCAGAGAATAAAGGAAAAGAACTGAGGGAAAGATGCCTGTTTGATTTAAAAGTCAAAAGGCAATAAAAGTGGGAGAGATTACGAGAACGTAGAAACCAAAAAAATATGGTCTTCTCCCGCAAACCTGACGGAATTGGTTCTGACAGAAATGTATATTTATGAATAGGATTAGAACGATATTTGCAGTGCTGTCAGCCTTTTCATAAGCCATCGCACGCGCTTCGTGTTCAAAGGGCCGCGCGGGTCTGCGCTCACACTCCCGCTCAGAAGATAAATGGCTAAATGACTTTCCTTCCGCCCCTGTCTTTAGCCTCCTCATAAGTAGGAGGGGAAACAGTGGTCCTAGGCCGCAGTTGCCAGGGGATACGGTTCATTTAGTATTTGGGCACACAGGTAATTTCCCATGGATAATCGGGGGATAAACTTGAGTGTGGCGGCTGTCCGTTCTCGTGGAGAGCTGGGAGCTATTCTCGGAGAAGCCTGTTCAATAAGGGGAGGTGGTCTGGCTAAACGCGTGGTGAATTATCAAGGCGCTGACACAAGTACAGAACTTCAGAAAGGCAATTGCTCCTGAGGTATAAGTGGCAGACACACACACATAGCCTACACGTGCTCACACGACTCATACAAAAGTGCTCAGAGGTACACAGCACACTCTCGCTCCCTTTCTCACACACAGACACACACACACATACATAAAGCCAGAAATATTGCCACAAACCCACACCCAGGGAGTGCTGTGTGGGCTGTCAGCTTGCAGATATTCATAGAAAGAAAGACAGTTCCTAAGACATTTTTAGCATAGGCTGTTTTATGAACATCCCCCCACAGCACACACACACACACACACAACACAACACACAATACACACACACTACCTCAGGGTCTTCCTGTGCATGTCTTCTTCCGTGATTCCGATGTATGTTAGTGTCTCATTCCACACTGGATTTAGAGAATTCCGCACCGTTTTGGTCTTCAGTTTATTGGCCTGATGAGAAACACAGAGCACAGAGGCTAGTTCTTGAACTCATCATTGTTTTAGTGCAAACATGGAAGGTAAGTCTATGAAGATATAAAGAAGCTACAGTAATGTACAATGAGCATGATGGCTGAATGCCAGTAACCACCTTTGATGCTCCAGGCAGGAGATGGAGCTTAACGTATGGATCTGCCAGGCCATTGAAATCCATGGGCTTCAGGCCCTAAGGCAAAACAGAGGGAGTTACAGCTTCATATGAGCATGTTGGGCAGAAATAGCTGAGCTGTGAGATGCATATCAAGAGACAGTACACTTTGACTGGCTTGCAGACAGGAGATCAGCTGCAACAGCTAGTACACACTGAAATATTGCTGTTGAGGTTATATTGAGGAAACAGTATGCTAGTTATATGGCTAGATCAAGCTTATTCTTGGACTAAAATATCCTGTCAGAGAATGAGATTTCCTCATGTTCCTGGATCAGAATTTTTGAAATAAAATGTTGTATATGGACCAAAATTTCCTTCAAGTGAATTCTAAGGCCATCAGTGCCTCCCTGAGCTGCCTGAATGTACTACTGGGTTTCAGCATTTCAGTTAAATGCACTTAATATGCCTCAACTATCATTAACTCACTAGGTGTAAAAAATGACTTTTGGGTATGGTATAAACAATTGTACCGAAATATTGCTAACATTTCAGCAAATTTTGTTTAATTTAATGAACTGAAATACCGAAATCAGTTATTGGGTTCTGGGAGGAAACATTCAGGATGAAGTAGCACTCAGTGTTGACATCAGATGGCACTGACTGGTTAAAAAAAGACTGTTGGGGCTCCCGAGTGATGTAAGCGTTTGGCTCGCTCATCAGGAGATTGCGAGTTCGATCCCTGGTGGTGCTGCAGCCATCTGTGGCAGGGAGTCCAATAGAGCACAATTGTCCCCCTCTCTGTGGGTGGGTGGGATGGGTTCCCTCGCCCCCCATTACTCAGCATGATGCTAGCTGTTGTTAGGTGGTATTGCATGATAGGAGGATTCCGAGAGAGTGGGTGGATACAGACGACCAAACTGGGCAGAAAATTGGAAAAGGAAAAAAATATGTTGTTCCAGGAGGAACCAGAGTGTGTTGATCCAGGAACATGTCCTAGGTCAGAGGTGGGTAGTGCATAGTTGATTTATTTTATAGATGCTCACACTTTTAGACTCACATTCACTTTTATTGCTAATGTCGTTCAGCAAAGTTTTAGAAGGAACATAAGGCTTTATTCCTGAACTGTAGTAGATGCAGTAAAGATCTAAAAGAACAAAAGTTACTCACTTGATTGGGTAAACATTCACATTCCTAAAGCCAGAGTAAGACAAAATAAAGACCATCTGAACCTCCTCTGCTATGATTATCGTTGTTTTGAAACTTTGGATTTATTGATTTCTATATTTTAAAGGTGTTTAATTACTTATTTTATATTCTTATTATTTATTTTAGATACTTTGATTGGGGCCTCCATGTGTTTCTGTTGGCGCTATTCCATGTTTATCTCTGGAATACAGTGGTGCATAACTACGGTCCAGCACAGTTTAGATGAAACTATGCTCAAACAAATATAACTATGCTCATACAAATATAACAATGCTCAAATAGATATAACTATGACAAATCCTTTTTGCTTTATAACATGTGCTGCTATTCGCAGCCATATGAGATTTGTTTCGCCATAACAAGAAGTTGTGGTTTAGTATATTCATCTCTGTAATACAATGGTGCACAGCTCCAGTCCTGGAGGGCCGCTGTCCAGTATAGTTTCTTAGTTGCTCTCTTCAAAGACATGCACTAAAAATGCCAGTTATCAAATGAGTTGAACTGCACCTGCTTGGGCAGGAAAATCATCAGACTGTGCTGGACAGTGGCCCTCCAGGACTGGATCTGTGCACCCCTGCTGTAACACTTAACTTTGAATTATTTAATCAAGTACAATTTTGGAGGATTTTTACTTTCCTGAGGATTTTCAAGTAATACTAAATAGAAAATTACATGTTGGGCATTAACATACAGTTACTAATTATTTTCAATTACTTATTGGTGAAAGTGGAATGAAATATTCTGTGTAAGATCTCCTCCTAATCTCATTTACGTAATAGTTCATTCCTATTTAAAATAAGATTTGAACTCTTATCTCCTGTTGCAGCACCTCAGCTTCTCAGATTTTCTCATTTTTTCACCAATACATTGTCTTACACTTGACTTAACTTTATTGTATCTGTGTCATCTCAAGCCAGTCTCCGCTGAATAATAAATGTCGAAAATCTCGTTATTTTCTTATAGCTCAATCCTGCCTCTCGGAAATCTTTCAGAAGTCTGTCAGCATAGAAGAAGGCCTTATGCTTTCCTGAAGTATATCCGGAACTGCTTATAATGAAATGCTTAAGATAATCTCTCATTTTCTCCTAAGGGGAGTTTGGGAGAAAGAAATCAGAAGTCATTGATCCTTCATTAACATAATTTTCAGATCTACTTCATTTCTCCCGAGACAGTCTTAAGAAAGACATTTTTTTTTCCTTTGGGACATTCTTTCCTTTGGTTTCGATTTACAGTTCATCACAACTGTCTGCAGCATTTTCTTTTAGACAAGAAGGATCCTTAAAAAAGAGAAGAAGGATGTCTAAAGAACCTCTGCAATTGGTCACACCTGACTGCAGCATGCTTTTTTTTTTTTTTAAAGTAGAGACGAAGGGCAACTTAAAAACTTCAGTTCCTGTGCTTGAAGATGTGTGAAGCTCTTCTGCAGTTCCCAGTATCTATTTTTACATCTTACAGCATCAGTATCTGTATTTGAGTATGGGTTTAGGCTGCTCTGCCCATCTCTGTCCTAAGCCTGATCTTTGGAGAGGAAAACAGCTGTGAAACTTTAGCAAAGCTATTAAGTAGTGCTTACCTTGGCTCTGATGATGGTGCAGTGAAGCGAGCTGGTTGCTCTCTCATACCGGAGCTCAAACTCTAATGTTCCCAAAGCCGCTACACCAGAATGGAAAAATGACAGTATTAGCACTGACATCAAGACTCCTCAAATAGATTAAATTATGGCAAATCCTTTAGGCTTCATAGTTTGTGCTACTATTCGCAATGATATGAGTTTTTTTTATTTTGCCATAACAAGAAGAAAAGCTTTGGTCACCCCAGGCTAAAATAAAGATCATCAGTCATCTGCTCTTAAAAGGTGATCCAACACCCACAGCGATGCAATACATCTGAAATAAATGAACCATCTGCTCTTACATTAATCACCATTTCTATAACATAAAGGGTTGGTTTTCTAGACATGGATTAAGCCTATTGTTAGTCTAAATAGCAGTGCCAATGGTAAATCATCATTGGAAATTCTTTTTAGCCCAGGCTTAGACTTAACCTTGGAAACCAACCCTAAAGGAATGATGATTCTCATAAATATGATTATGGTGAGATTTGCTGAAATCACATTAAGACCAACATGCTAACACAAATCATGCTACACATTATGCAACAAGAAAAAAAAAAACGTGTGAGTAATAGTCACCAGATCTAGCAGATCCAGATCTAAAATTACGCCTGGGTCAAAATAAATCTCAGTTATATAGCCATCTGATTCATCATAACCACCCACAGAGGACAACAGCGTGTTATAACACTCTTTAGCGTAACCTTAAGCAATATTTAATATTTAATGTTTTGGAGTGTCACGCATTCATCTGTTCAAAATTATTAAATGGGTGTTTGTTTGTTTTGCCTTTTGAAATGTGCCTTTTTGACTCATCTGTCCTAATCTTTCAACACACTGGGATGAGAGCATTAACTGCTTTGTTCCTACAAGAAAGCCTGAATCAGTGTGTCACTACAGAACAGTGGGAGCAAAATCCACCCATCTGGAGTGACTGCTGTAAGACATCACCTCATTCCAACATGTTAAGCTTTTATGCCGTTATGTTCAAGATACTCAAAATACGGGCAGATTTTGCGGAGAGGAATACTGATCACAGCCATGTTCTAGTTATTTAATTTACTGCATTTATTCTATTTTATTCTTGCCCTGAAAATTCTGATACGTTTAAAAAATAGTCTAAAAAATATTTCGTAGACAATCATTATCCATTCGTTAAACTTTTAAATTCTTGGATATCAATGCAGAAGTGATTGAGGCTGTTTAGTCTACCATCTATTGGCCTCGATGTTAGGAAAATTAAACAAAACAAGATTCTTACACTATCTATCAACATACTAGTAGTGAACAGTCCTTTCACAGCATAATGGTTTTTAGTGACATGACACATTAATTACAGAATTTAATTGTACAATGGCAATCAGTTTTTAGGATTTTTTTTTATGAGATACCTCAGATTGGCTGCCTGTATTGTGCAGTTGGGACTGTTAAATCCTCTAGCTTGGGGAATGAACTTTAAACACTCCTTTTAGATGTTTAGATCCTTTGAGTGGCTGCAATGATACTGTACATTTGCTTCCAAGCAGATGTAATTGCTTTCCCCACATCCTCTGCTTCAATAACTCTGTAGAGCATCTGCAGTTATGATGTTCTCAGATGGTCCTCATAAACTTACAATGTCAGAAAATTGTGTTGTCACCAAATTGTTGATTTCCCAGTAGTTTGCATTTGATGTTCCTTGTTAATTGATACATTTAGTCCATGAAACATCTGGCATGGAGCAATGCTATCCCTCAGTACCAAAAACTATATACAGATGCGACAAATTTTATTTTTTGAAGTGAAGACACAAATGTAACTTCTTTCCTAATATTTTCACACACACACACACACACACACACACACACACACACATATATTCATGTATCTATTCTATTATATCTTGTACATAGAAATTTAGCTTATGTTCTATTTTTTTGCTTTGCACTGAAGGGCACTGCATCTAATCTCATTGTACTTGTACGACGACAATAATGATTCTGATTCTCTAATTTAAAAATTAGTGTTGTCCTGAAAATATGAATGTACAGGTATGTTTTTTTTTTTATACATTTTAAATTATTAAATTAATTAAACAATAAAAAAGTAGTAGCTGTGCCATGTGAAGAAGTGTGGACACCCTCCCAGTTGTAAAGTCTCAGATCTCAGGACTGGTTAGGCAGCTCAAGAATTGTCATTGCAAACTGTCAGTTAATGACACAATTCCAGAGTGTGATCAATTCTTAGACTCTACAAACCTTGTGTATACAGTCAACAGCCATGGGCTCTTAAAAGCAGCCTGCTGAGGATGTGAAAATAAAATGAACTGCTGCCTACATAAAAGCCTTTTTATCTCACAGGTTCCAGCATCCAAAATGTCAATAAGAAAGGAATAATTGAAAGTCAAGGCAAGAGTGGTGGTGACCGATCAACTATGCACCATTGTTTGCACAGACATAGTCTGCAGGAAAGAGTCAAACCTCACCTGCGGCCTCATCACGAAACTGAATGCCTGAAGTATGTATAGCAACACCGAAAAAGTCAAAGGCGTTTTGGAAACAGGTGCTGTAGACTGATTAAGTGAAAATGGGAATAGATGTTTGGAGACAAAAAGGAGCAGCATTTGTTGGAAAGAACAATTTGCCAACTGTTAAGCAGGGATCCATTATGCTTTGGGACTGTGTAGCAGCCAGTGTCACAGTGAAAACTGCACGGCCATGTGGAAAAATAGACTCTACAAAATATCAGGACATTCTGGGAGCAAATTAGACACGGTCACCACTGATGGAACTGAAGCTGAAAAGAGACTGGCTTCTACAACAGAGCAATGATTTAAACATACCTCAGAATCCACCATGAAATACACTTTTCAACAGCCATCACAGTACAGTAACTGATCAAGAATATCACAGAACTAGAAGTGTCCTCCATAAAATGAAAAAATGAAGCTGGAGTGTTTGCATGATATGCATAACGTGTTTGCATAATATTTTCCAAAGGGAGTGTTTCCTAGTGTTATCGGATCTAGTACAGTGTCCAAAGGCAATTACTACTTTATTATGACCGTTGTTCTCACATAATGTTTCACTTTTCCATTTTTTTCCCCTATTTATTATACTTAGATTTCATCAGTCCATGGTTTAAACCACGCTGCACGACTCCCAGATTCTTTGGAAGCACAGCAAATTTTGTGAAATTTCATCCATAGTGCTGCAAACGACCTATTTCACCTATCTCAAGAACTGCTTACACTATTTTTTTAACATTTGACATGTTCACACATTTGCGCACATTTACTCACATCTTCCAAGTTTCCATTTCACTTGCTCAACAAAATGCCTGCCAACAGCCAAAATGTGGAAGCCAGTACATACCTGTGTGAATGGCCCTTCTCAATTAATTTTTTAGATTAATTCATAATGGCATATAGAGGCAATTTGCCCACTTTCAAACATATCATAAAAAAGAGCCATAAGATGTCATAACAAGAAGCTGCAACATGTTTTTCTCTGTGGCTCTAACATGGTTTGGTCTCTCAAAATGTATGCTGTTTTTAAAGCCCTATATAACACATAAAATTCTAATGAGCCTTTCACCTGTTGACGTGGTCAAATCATTCAGTCTCTCACTACTTGGGCCTGTTTGCACCTTCTGCTTGGACCATGTTGATTGCCTGTTTGTGTCTTGTTTTTTTAATAAAACAACTGTAAAGTAACTACGCATTACTGTTTGCAGCATATTTTGTTCCCTAGAGTAAACTGTCTTGCTTGCATTTATGTTTGTCAGGCATTTGAGTGAACTTAAATGGGGAAATGTGAAAAACAAGCTCACAAGGACTGGCTGAAAACTCCTTATTTCAACATGGTTTGGCAGACGAAACTGCTATAGGCTGAAAGGACAATCCTATGTAAATATCTTCATGACAGTGACCTGACTAATTTCTTTTGCAGCTTAGTTTTCATATATGAATGAACAGTAAGTCTGAAAACGTTAACAGTGTTTACATAGCATATCAATCATTCTTCCATTAAAACATTCATTTTCATAATAGAACCTATGTCCCAATTGTTGGTTATGGTATGAGGGCTACACTTACTGCAGTCGTCACTGTCGGAACTGTGGATGTCCACTGATGTTTCCACACTACTTGAGGCAGACAGAGTCCCGCCCCCTCCCCTTGCCCCTGCTTGCAGAGGGGAGAGGAGTGCACCACTCCCCACTCCAGAGGTCCCGCCGCCAGGGCTGAGAGCCACAGCAGAGGCAGCAGGGTTTGGGGAGAGGGGTTCACCAGTCGGAGAGAGGCGGGGGAAGTAGGCTGAGATTTGTCTGATTGGTCGGATTGGGCCCGGGCAGACGTCTATGGCCATGTGTTCCTGTATGGAGATGGTGAGTTTCTTTCCTTTACGCACCGTCATAGAGCTGAATGGGGGAAAGGTCCACAGTAAGTAATGAGAAAAGAAGCTAGAAAACATTTTATCTTCCCACTTTTATGCATATGTAAATGTGCTAGGGGCAAAAACCGCAGCATAGAACAACTTGAATGTTTGTGGCGGATGCCATGAACAGCTAGGCTTAAACTCAGCCGAGAGTCTGCGCTAGATATGTAACTTAATCCAGGGCTTGTCTTCTTGAGGAAGATGAATAAAGATGTCCAAGCATGACGCATTGCCTGAAGCCTGCTGTCTCGGCCAGAAAATAATGTTGAGAAGATAAATCAATTGTAGATTAAAAAAGGACACAAGAAGTTTTATCTTAATTTAAGCACTGACACCACCGAAAGATATCATAGATAAGATATCATAGCTGGAAATTGACAGATATACCTAAACACATTTCCCATATTTGTCTAGTTAATGTGCTGTGTTGTTTTTTTCTCCCCAGACAATCGCCTTCTCTAGGACGTGCCTTATTAATTTTCTTGGGCCAGGATGTGTGTTTATGTACCGCCTCCCAGATGTGCGCACGTCACCTGAAATGAGATGTTTGACCTGCCTTGTCCAAAACGCCACTGCGAGACAACACCTTATTGCCACAACACCCGTCGCAGTAGAAAACCTTCAACCTGTTCCACAAACCTTGACGTGAGCTGCATGCTAAAGCAGGCACACAAAATCGGTGTAATTAAAGTTCACCAGCTTGGCCTAATCTTTTTGTTTTCCACTTCCTCTGCACCCCAAGAAAATAGCTGAACTTACTGTGAGGGAGTTAGTGAGCCAGAACTAAGCAACAATAGGGCATGGATATGGAGAAGAAAACCAGAGAGCGAAAGAGAGAGAAAGAGAGAGAGAGAGCATACTTTTGACTTTATCATCAACAAGATCATCAACAAGTCTCATTTCCAGAGAATTTTTCAGAAAGAATGTGAAATTCGCTGAAGGATTTGTCTGGCCACTTAAGGCCCAATCTGGCAAAATAAGTAATGGTATATGCAAATGAGCTCTGTTCTGAACTGTACCTCATTCTAAAAGCAGCCCAGGCTGAAATTACAGAAATAACAAATTTAAACCTTTGATTAGTGTTAGGCATGGCCGGTCCCTAGATAGTACAATAGGACCACCAGTGGGATTCAAAAACAGTGTCAAAATATTCAGAACATCGTGCAACAGTCAGCTTTAGTTCTACCAGTTCATCAGATCTGGGATAATTTATCTTTCCGCAACACATAGCATGTCCCTAAAATGCCATAAAAACACACACATTTATGCATTGAGTGTATTATGTATGGCACTGCTGACTCACTGCTGTCAGTACTGGCAAACTGTATGTGAGCCAAAAGTACTTGCTTATCTGGCCTAAATGTCCTAAAACAGATGTGGGCAACTTCTGGCAGGCATGGTAACAATAACACTGGCAACCTGCATCTGAGCCAAGTGTCCTGCATTAAAAAAAAAGCTTATTTGGCCCACATCCTAAAACAGATGTGGGCCTCTTCTGGAAGAGATATGACAGCACCAACACTTGCAAACTGCTTATGAATCAGACGTAACTTCAGGTTTGTGTAATTTTTTGTTCATTGTTTCAATAAAAATAAGCTATTTTTTGGATGTGTGGGCTAATTCCCCAATATACTTTGTAGAGATTTTAATGAAGTGGTCTTAATCTTATTAACTGAGGTTGACTGATTTGTAACACTTTAATTACGTCAAAACAAAAAAAAAAAACATGAATGTTCAAAAACAAAAACATATGCCAAGATAGAAAGGGCAGCTGGTGGCCCGGTGGTTAGGGAGTTGCCCCTGCAATCGGAATGTTGTGGATTTGAATTCTGGGACTTCTAGTGGCACCACTGAGGTACCCTCGAGCAAGATACCACCCCCCACCCACTGCTTCACTTGGTGAATGGGTTAAAATGCAGAGAAAGAATTGCTCACTGTTCACACTGTGTGCTGTGGTGTATTAAGAAAACCTTTGACTGCCTATAAACCTGACTTCCAGTTTTTTCAGTGTAACATTATAGATTTTGTTCCTGTGGTTGAGTAGTGGGGTAAAGGTAGCTGAGACGCCTGTAAAAAGCATGGGTTTGCCATTTTAATCCAGCCCCATTCCATGCTGTATGTGACCTGACTCTGGTGTTCGCTTGCGTTGTATGTGACACTCATATGGACTAGAATAATTTTACTATATGTGGGGGAGGGTCCTGTAGTTAAAATTAATATCTGGGTGATGGTAATGGCTCAGTTGCTGAATTTGTGATAAGCTGTAGGTCAGTTCTGGCCGTGGTGGTTGAAAAGTGCCTTCTCATGGCTGTTAACTGGCTGAGCTCCAGCAACCACATCTGTGCCTTCATTCCAAAGCGCCATGTGGGGAGCAAGTAAATGCCGCATGTGGCCCGTATTAAACCTGCGGTATCAGAACAACAGGCTGTAGAGGTAGGAAGCATTTAATTCACACAAGCCCAGAGCAACACAAGTTTTGTTTTTCTTGCCACCATAGCCGTCCCTTTCACCCAAATCCCCATTCACATTCTACAACTGCAGTAACACCCATGGCAAAGGATCTGCCTCTGAGAGGACTATTGGAGATGACCAGAATTTCCTCGTGAAGAGGTTGAAATGGAATGAAGACTGATTGGTTTTGAAACTTGATTTAATGCTATCTTTACTTATTTCATCACATTTCAGTTTTCCGTAATGTGGTCCCTTTAACTGTCACAGCTCATGAGATTTGAGAGACAGAGATGAGCAGAATAACAGATGAGGGAAGAACTGAAGTGATGGGGGGAGAGAATGAAAAGAAGGGACAAGGGGAGAAAATGGAGCAGGGGGACAGGAAGGGCACTCACAGTCACACATGCAGCTGAACTGGGAGCCAAATTAGCCCTAACTAGCCTTGAGGACCAATCTCAGAAACATACTCAAACATACACACACACACAAATGGGTCTGGCTGTCTGTCATCCTCAGTTTGACAGGCATCAGATTTGTCTCCGTGGCAGTGACAGGCAACTCATCATTATGGCAGGAACAGTGAGAGTAAAGGCCCCGGAACGCCTAATGAGATCAGGACACACGGTGCTAACCAAATTAGCAATTAGCACACCGCACAGGATTTTCATGCCTTTTTTCAGGTCCGGTATCGAGTCTGCTCTTATCTTTGTAGGTCACTGTGGTTATGGCATGCTTTGAAAGAAGCATTACACATTTTTATAATGAAACCTTCTCTCCACATTTCTGGGTGCAGTACGTAGCTTTTGGCTGTGGGAAGCTGGCAGCAATCTGGGGGGTGAAATGAAATGGGTTATTTTCAATTTGAGTGAGAGTGGCTTTTATTGCAGAAATCAGACAGCAACAAAATAAAGTAAAATACAATGCATTCATGAAATGGAACAGAAATGAGAATCCTAGTGAAATGTTATCCTCACAATTGCTTTGTATTCCTTACCTGTCAGGCCTATCGTTTTGGTCTGTTTCCATCTGTTTGGTTAAAAAGGCGTTTATGTGAGTTGTGATTGTGACAGCAGTCCATTTTCAACACACTGTAATTTACATGTGTTGTAAAGGACTCATTTCTTTAATTATCTTATACCCCTCCCCTCAGGCCCACCTATACAACATGCATGGCTTTATACACCAGAAACCATCATAATGAATGTTAACATGACCATTGTCCAAACGTCCTTCCAAACTTTCCAAAACAGGGTTTTTGGCTGAGCTTTTAGGACTGTGATATGTACAAAAGCTCTGTTTCTGATTAACTGTCCTGTGTTATGGCTGAAACACTCTTTATAACTTAAGTGTGAAGGAGCTGAGTTAAACTGCTGCAGGCTAAATTAGATTACTATGAAACTATGAAATCAACACAGCCCGGTTTTGCAGCTTCTCTATATGCACTGCGTGAACCGGGGACTGAACAGTATGTTTTGAAACTTCAACAATATTTGCATACTACATCAAAATCGTTTTTCCATGATATGAGCCCTTTAACACTGTTCAGTTTCTGCGCTGCTGTGGTCATCTGGCATTTAGCCATAAAAATATCTGCAATGTCATGATTCTTTAAAGAGGTGGTACAGCCATTCTGTTTTGACTAATGGCTGTACAATTAAGAACTCCCACTGAGGTTAGTAATGGGCTTTGCATTGTATCCCTTTAGTTGAATGATACCTGTGATGAATAGGGGGTAGAGAATTTCACATTAAATTACATTCAAATCTGCTTAACCACTTTGTTTAGTGAATGAATCCAACTCATTTATTCACTCTTTTATTAAACAAATCAGTCTCGGTGAACTCTGAAAATACACTGAAATACATAGATTTATCTATTCAGGGTCTCCTACAGATAAAAACTGCCATATTAATGGAATATCACTTTACCCATCAGCAGCTGATATATCATACCTAGCTTGGCTATTAAAGTGGTTATCTCTATGTCCTTGAACACAGTCTAGCTGTCTGGCTTTTGTGGTTAAGTCTTGCACCGTTATAACAGTCCAAGTGAACCTGCTCCCACTGCAGTCGACTGTGGCAGTGTGTGTGTGTGTGTGTAGGCTGACTGCGGTAATCTTTCTGCTGTTTGGGCTGGTAGCTGTCAGCACCGGTCTCTGGCTGCTGGCTCTGTGAAGCCAGCTCCAAGTGTGTGAATGTATGTGTGTGTATGTGTGTGTATTTGTGCGAGTGTGTGTGTGTGTGTCCACTAATTGAATGAGTGTCAGTTTGGACGAAAGTGGATCACAGTGAGAGCTGAAGAGGATATTGAAGGGGCTACGTTGAGAGAGAGAAAAAGCCAGAGGGAGAGAAATCCAGAGAGTGAGAGAGGGAGAGAGAGAGCGAGAGAGAGAGGGAGAGAGACAGAGTGGTGGTGACAGTAGGTGGTCAGCAGTGTTCATTATGGCTGTTGGCACTACATGAGAAGCTAGCAGTATCAGGCAGCAGCCAGAATGCCTGCGTGGTTCAGACTGCCAGCAGTCCAGCCTCCAGCCGGGAAAGCACCGAAACGGATGAAACCACAAATCACATCCCTTCTAGCCCTGATTTCCAGGCAGCTACATCATCCAGACATGAGCAAAGAGCAAGTTTCAAGTGCAAGTCAATCATTTTCTTCCAGTGATTCTAAGAGCAATGCCAGCCTTGTCCATTGTCCACTCTGCTTCAGGGTACAAATCTGACCGCCGCCAGTCACTGTAACATCAACACAGTCAACCATGAAAAGACTATCAGAACAACCATAACACCAGCTAGGCTATAGCTTTGCAAGCAAGACTCCTGACAGACAGTCTGGCGAATTTTATAATTCAACATGGCCAAGTGTGGCCTCTTTTAACAGGGAGGGAGATTTATTAATGTATTTGTGCTCTTATTTATTATTTTATTCTTTTATTTATTGGATTGTTCTCATTTTCTCACCAATTTAGTCACTTACATTAGACCTCTTAAGGTATGTCATCCCCTCTAGTCAGCAACAAACCCAAAAGAACTAAGCAGTTGTCGGCTTTAGGAGAAATGTTTTGAAAGTCGCTGCCCTATGGTTAAGAAAATTGGACATATTTCCTTTGAGTCTTGTGAAGCTAGCCAGCATCTTTTCGAACTGCCGCCAATATGTCATTCAGTTGCTTAATATGCTTAGAATATTGCCAATTCTGCTACATCAGCTAACAGATGGAAGGAATTAGGTTTGACACCCCTGCCTTACCCTGCTTGAAAGTGAAAAGTGGGAACTCGGATTTTCATTTTCGACCTCCATGCATTCAGTTACACAGGAACACGTGAAAGTGAGCTTGATGTTGATTTGATCATATGCTGAAATCATATTTAGCACACATTTCATTCCAATTGCCAGAGAAGAAATTCACGGTTAAGGAGGTATTCGCATTGATTTTTACTTCCTGTAGAGGGAAAACACCAAGTTATGAACTCTAGTAGAATGCAGCTTTAGGTTCCAGAAAGAGGCCATTTGACTGACATGCATAATTACCAACCAAAAGCAACTGTTGCATTCTATGTGGCAACAAAAATGGACCCACATGATTCAAAGTGGTATGACCACACAAGCAAACATGAGGAAATATAATTTAGTGTACTATCTTGATTGCTCCAAAGAAAACTATTGGTCCAGAGAAAACTCTTGAATAAGGTTTAAGAAAGGCAGGGTGGATTTTTTCTTATTGCTTCAAAAATGTCATAGTTGTCATGGCACTACTACTTGCTAGTACTGACTAGCTAGTATTTGAGTTCACAAACAAAAGATTTGCTTCCCTAAGGACAGATTAAGAACAGTATGTATAAGTGTGTATGCACAATTAAAATGATAATAGCATCCAGATAAGTCTGAGGCTAGTGCTAAGTTAAGCATAGTACAAATAACAACCAGCTAGCGAAGCATGTAGCTAAGCTAGCTCACTACAATCATGGAAGATTAAAACTAACATCTAACTCAGCCTTAGATGATTATCTAACATTATGTAATAACAATAGGTGTTTGAAGACATGCTCCTAGTTTATGTTCATGCCATGATATGTAAATGAAATCTAATACTGCACCAAAAGTGGACTCGTTTACTACATTTTTCTCGAATTTAGTTGCAGAGAGGTGTGATTTACTGCCCTTTTTCTACATGAAGTGTGTGCTGATTCAGTTCCACATTAATGCTGTACAGACGATTTAGCAGCACTTGTGATGGCTTGTGATCAAGGCTTCATCCCCTCAGGCAAAGTTTCATTAGTGTTACAGTGATCCCTAATGTCAATATAGGATCGACATTCATAGATACATTAAAATCTCAGTTGTAAACATGGATCTTTCCACATATGCAGAAGGTGTGACTGATAAAAGGCTAAAAGGCTGGTTTTCAGTTCATCAGGAGTAAGTGCCTGTTGTAGAATTGTGTTAGTTTAACCCAGTAGGATCACAGTCGTCCTGTCAGTACAGCTCTTGTTCCTGCGCTTCACTTCTCCCTGCTTCTCCTCTGTTCCTCTCTTGGGTCCTCCTGTAGCTTCTTTTTTCTCTTCTGTTGCCTGTGGTTCATACCTGCTCGTGTTTGTAGATCTAATGCAGCCTCGCTCTCTGATGTGCCTGCTTTAATTCGGATACAGTCAAATGCGCTTTATTGGCATGGCACTTCAAAAACAATACTGCTTATTCACTTTTCAATCTCTCTCTCTCTTTCTCCCTCCCTCTCTCTTTCATCTGTCTCATCTCTCTTTCTGTCACTTTAACTTGTCTTTCTCTATAAAGGATAGCTCGTCCAAATCTGCTCGGAACCTGGTCTCACAGTCAGAGAGACAGAGAGAGAGAGAGGAAAGAGAGAGAGAGCGTGAAAAAGATGGATAGGCAGAAAGAGAGGAAAGATGGGTAGAGAGAGAGAAAGTGAGAGTATGAGAGAGGGGAGAAATAGAGAGATAGAGAGAAAGAGAGAGGGGAGAAATAGAGAGATAGAGAGAAAGAGAGAGGAGAGAGATAGAAAGAGAGATAGAGAGAAAGAGGGAGGGGAGATATAGATAGAGAGAGATAGAGAGAGGGGGAGGGGGGAGAGAGAGACAGCAAGAGAGAGACAGAAGGAGAGAGGGGGAGAGAAAGAGATAAGAGAGATGCAGAGAGAGATAGAAAAAGAGATAAGAGAGAGAGTGAGAGAGAGAGAGAGAGAGAGAGAGAGAGAGAGAGAGAGGAGTGCAACAGATTAATTTCAGCAAAAGCCTCATATTAACATAGCCACACTCCCTCCTCAATATGAAGCAATTATCTGTCAGCCTAAAACTTAGAAAACGGGGGAGAGAATGCAAGAGAAAGAAATAGGGAAAGAGGGAGGGAGGAAGAGAGAGAGAGAAAGAAAAAAAAGTGTAAAGAGAATGGTAAAACAGACAGGATGACAGAGAAAAGGTTAACACCATGCACACATGAGTACATTAATACTTAACGCGAGGGAGTACAGGGTAGAGAGGAAGGGAGAGGGAGGGAGGGATTGAGAGAGTGAGAGAGAGAAAGAGAGAGAGAGAGAGAGAGACAGAGCGAGAGAACGAGTGGGAGAGATGGAAATGTATTGGCATTAACCTGCTGCAATCCAGGGAATGAATGATTAACATTCCAGATGTTTGAGAGGGGAGGGGGGGCTTGATAGATATAAAGAGAAAGAGAACGAGAGAAAATGGAAAAAGAAAAGGGAGAGAACAAAGACAGAGAGAACAGAAACAGTGAAAAAGAAAAAAAGAGAGATGCAACTCCCTATTTGAGAACTCAACAATCCAGGTAATGAGGAGTTAATATTCCAGAAGCTTGTTAGAACAAACAAGTGAGAGAGGGAGAGAGAAAGAAAGAGAGAGAGAGAGAGAGAGAGAGAGAGAGAGAGAGACCAAGGAAGAGAGATGGAGCAACCAAAATGATAGAGTGAATGAAGAAAGAGAAGCAAAATTGAGAAAAGCCAGAGAAATCCTACTTCATGCGGAGGGAAATCCCAGGAAGTTCTGGAGGAAAGAAGTAATTGGGAAGAATTCCTTCACTTACCTCTGATTGTGGGAGTGTGAAAGAGTCCCTCATAAACAAGTGGATTCCAGAGCATACGGGTCTGCACTAACAGGTGGTGTGAGAGAATGAGAGAGAGAGAACGGACGAGAGAGAGAGTGAAGGGAGGAGGGGGAGTTACAGAGCGATTGAAGGAGTGGAGAGAGGAGCGTGAGTATTTAGCGGGTGGTAAGTAATGTATAGGTCTGTAAATAGGACAGAGATGGACAGTAATGAAAGGCTGAGAGTGGAGATGGAGATGCAGAGAGTGTCAGAAAAAGTGAGAGACTGAGAAAAGAAGTTAAAGGGCACAAGCTATGTGTGCAAAATAGAGAGACAGAGAGAGAGAGAAAGAGAGAGAGAGAGAGAGTGTGTGTGTATGCATGCTTCGACAGAATTTCACCTCTGTTCCTGCTACTAATTCCCTCTCTCTCGGGTACTCATTCTCCCTATTCTGTCTTTTTTCTCCTCGTCAGTCCTGTCTCTCTTTCTCTCTCTCTGTTTCTGTGCAATTTAATTTGTTTGCAATATTCCAATATCCCTCTGGTGTGCTTGCATTAATCTTCTGTGTCAACATTAATGAACAGGGCTGTTTCTTCAGTGTGTGTGTGTGTGTGTGTGTGTGTGTGTGTGTGATCTGGATTAAGATTCTTGCTGGCTTCTCACTGTCTCTTCTCATGAGTGTATTATGAGACTCACGAGTGTGTGAGTGTGTGTGTGCTTGTATCTTTGTGTATTTGTGTGTGTGTGTATGTGTGTGTGTGAGCATGCGTGTGTATATGTGTGTGTAAGCAGTGAATTCTAACGTGCCAGCAGCAGCATCTGTCTCTCTCTCCATATAATTTACTCTAATGATGCCTAATGATACATGTGTGAAGACACACAAGTTGATGCGCATGTACTCACACACATGTGGTCTGCACGCACACACACACAAAATGTCTTTTTCTCAAGAAGGCAGTAACCTATCAACTTATTTTCTGACCACCTCCTCCCCATATATTTCCTCCCTCTCTCTCTCTCTCTCTCTCTCTCTCTCTCTCTCTCTCTCTCTTTCTCGCTCTTTAATTATTCAGTCAATTTAGTTCAATTTATGATTGCTTTATTGTCATGGCAAATTAATAATAATGGTGATAAGTACAATGCATGTGTTTGTAAGCGTGACATTTGGTCACTCACTGTCCCTCAGACTGTGGAATGTGTGAACAGTCTCTCGTAATGTGTGCAGCACTCGTAATGTTCAGCCAGAACGTAGAGCAGCGTCTACTTGTTTAGAAAGTTTTTAAGTATAAAATAGTCATTTTTTATTCTCTCTCTCTCTCTCCCTTTCTCTCTTTTTCTGTGGTCAGTGAGCTTTGTCTCTTATTTATCTCTCACCATTTCTCCCTCTATTTATCATTCTAATTTATTCTCACTCTCTCTCTCTCTCTCTGTCTTTCTCTCTCTCTCTCTCTCTGCTGTCTTTCTCTCTCTCTCTCTGCCTGTCTTTCTC
>JBBPCX010000028.1:9276979-9301965 GCA_037974365.1 Hydrocynus forskahlii | reverse complement strand
GAGAGAGAGAGAGAGAGAGAGAGAAATAACAAGTAAGATAAAAGAGGGAGAGAGCCAAAGACAGAGATAAAAAGGCAGGCTTCTCAAGACCATTAGCAGAAATATGGTCTTTAAACATTTAGATCACTGTATTCCAGTGTTTGCTAGATATTCACTCCCACAGGAAGCCTTTCGGATGAAACGCTGGCTCTGTGCTGATATCCAGCTCATACAGATGTTTCAGGTGTAATGAATGCACTCTGGCTATGGTGTCTGCTTTGGTCATTACAGCTCTAATGACCTGATTCCCGAGCCATTTTTACTGGTCATGTCATGTTATAAACACTAAACCTGGCCGAGTGTGAACCCGCTGATAATGAAGTGTTTGAGCCCTGGTGAGTCATTCAGATTTTACTTTGCAGGTCATACAAGGGCAATGTAGTTTCTCTCTCCCCTTCCATTCAGAACACATTAAAATTTATACCATTTTGAAATAAAATACCTGATTTTATACAGTCTGAAACTGCCATGCACTCCTGGCACTTCAGGAATAATCTTCCATGACACTCATTTCCATACTGCAGCATAAATGCTCCACATCCAAACTGCTGCCTTCCTTTGGTCATAAGAGGAACTACATCTCCCAGGCACTAATCAGCTTTAATTGCTTCCAAAAAGGCCTTTCTAGCAGCTCGGAGCGAATCTAAATTATGGTAAAAAAGTGAACAGGATTTTACCTGAACTTTTGTTTAAATGGTGAGAACAAACAATCACAGATCATTTTAAGTGTGGGATACTTACCTGAATATTTTCTCAATCAAAAGAGAGCTGCGGGATTTCTCATGAACTCCATTAACAAGTACTCACTAACTGCTGTTAACCAGTCTAGACTTGCCAACACCACACACAAAAAAAAGCCTTGGACATTTTTGACTTAATTTCACCAAAGGCCCAACATGCCTGCACCAAAATCTGTTAAGACTTGCTCCTTTTTCATTCAGTGTGCAAGCTCACGATAACCATTTTTGCTTATTTTACCTGAACTGGAAAAGACACTCAGAAAACAAATCGCTCATTTAAAGATGTAAAAAATCTTTATTCTTCAGATACAAATGCATTTTAAAAAAGACGCCGTCATAAAAGCACTATAGACCACCACCATAGCACGCCCCTGTTTCTCTAGGGTTCATTCGGTCACCAAAACACCAGTACGTGGCACAGCAGCCTGACCGCCGTGCAGCGTTCCATCAGTCCCCCTCACCAGCAGTCATCTCGTCTCAACAAGGGAACTTCAGGAAGTCCCTCTCATCTTCTGCCCCACTGAAATCCGTCACCAAGGTGCCCAAGGTCGGTTGCCAGATCAAGCCGTCCGAATTATTCTAAGAGGAAAGACAAAAATTCAGCTTAATAAAGTTTATAATAGTCTCACATCATAAACACAAAGAAATATACTGGTACCAGTACTCAAATTACTGGAATAAAAATTGTTTAACAACATAAAACCCAAGTTCTGTCGCATTATTTAATAGTACTGGAAAAATGCAGGTAGAATGCAGTTTCAAAATCACAATAAATACATCCTCAATTCTAGCTGCAAAGCAATGGTAAAAGTTCATTAAGGATACTTTACAGATATTACTGCAAAAAAATAAGACACAAATGCTTCACACACACCATGTCTGGTACAGGTATGTGGTGAACTGGGACGGAGCAGCATTGTGAAGTGTTTGGAGAACCGGAGAGCATTTCTCAAAGCAGAATTCGTTAACCAGATAACTTAAGCCAGAAGTCAAGATTCTTCATATAGAAATGCAGTTATAAGGGACAGTGCCGTGGACAATCCTGGGCTTCAATTATCAGGTCTACCAGTCTGGTTTATTTATGTATAGCTCACCTGTTAGTGTTCACTCCTTGGCTTTCTTGTCAGAGTTCTGAAGCTTATCGACAATTTTGCGCTCATGTCCGGCAGGGTTGTGGCGGTTTGTGTTGCAGCTCGCCTCCTTCTTCGTCCTGCCTTTGCGGCTAGCGCACTCTGTCGGGGGCACACACACACACACACACACGGTTACTGTACCAGTGTTTCTCAACAGGGTATTTCCCAAAACAGTCAGGCAGAGGCTATATGAGGACTGACTAATAAGGTGCTTTTTCCTCTGGTTATCTGTGCACCTGTGAGATCAACATTGGTGAAGTTCCCCCCCAACCCCTTCAACCCACAACACCCTCTCTATCACTGTCCAATCAGAATCAAAAATTGTATTGATCCCAGAGGAAATTGCTATCATTAGCTGGTGAAGTCCAGCTTGAGTTGAATGATCTCCACCAACTGTATCTAACCTTAAAAGCTGCACTATTCTCCTCTGCCTTCTTTTAAACATTTGCACTTCAGTTGCGCTTTAAATTCTCTTTTATGCATTCTTTTATTTCTTCCGTTATTCTACTCTGTTGTATTTTAAATGACAGAGACACTGTAAACAGACCACAGCCCCTCCCACACACAGACAACACTCACTAGTTAGACATAAATATGAAAAAGCGTAGCACTAAAAGTAGCAGTTGCTGGAAAGTTACTTTGCCGCATAGACCAGAGGTGAAAAACTCAAGAACTTACCAGTGTACCGGTCTGTCAGGTTGTAATACTCGTATTCATCATAGTAACGGTTCTCAAAGGTCGTGGGCTTCAGGTTCTTCACCTCGACGTGACTCATTTTGCTATATTTTATCTTCTCCCTGAACACAAATAACTTCTCAACCAGGTTATGCTCAATTAAATAGACTTCTAGAGCAGCTCAGGGCTTAAAAAAAAACAGCAGCTCAAAAGATAAAAAAGGTGGTAGAAGACTGTAGCCAGAGGGATTTGTTGTAGCTGTCTGAAAGTTCAGATGTTTACATCCTTCTGCTGGGCCTGTTTTTATAGAGGCCAGGCTCCTCCCCCAGTCCTGCACTTCTCTGCTTTTAGGACTGAGTTGCATCAGCTTTGGGTGAATGTTTGACTACAGAAAAAAAAAGTCAGATGACCTTGTTTTGTTTTACTTAGTCCACCAATACACTTTTAGAATTCATGTGTTATTATGTCTATGCATGTATTGCTTAGGGATTTACTTGATTTATGAACAAGTTCCTATTACATATATAAAGATCTTCTGCATAATGTAAAAATTCTCGGAAGAACATATATATTGGTATTATTTGAAGGAACATTATTCAAAGGTACTTTATACTTTTGTGCAGTTCTTCAGATATGTAATTTTAAAAATGATTTGTTTGTGGCATTGCTGAAAGAGTCTTTATGTCACCTTTTTTTTAGCGTGTAGTCTACTCTGGCCTGTTCTGTTCTCTTTCAGTCTGTTCTAGTTGTCTCTAGAATGTGGTTTTCTGCCAGGAGCTCTGGTTTCTCCCTCAGTCCAAGGAGCCAGCTGAATTGGAAATGCTAAAAGTACCGCTGTGTGTGACTGTGCGTAACTGCACTGGTCAGTGTTTTTACCCGGTGATCTGTCCAGGGTGTTTATCCCTGTTCTTAGGTATCTTAGATACTGAACGAATGGTCCGGTCTGTTCTATTATTGTAATATAGTCTGTTCTATCATTTACAATTGTAGTCTAGTCTAATAACCTGTTATATTTTATTCTAGTCTAGTTTAGTCTAATTTAGTCTAGTCTGCTCTATTACATTCTGCTCTATTCTATTCTAATTTCTAGACCCCACCCCACATCACCCACAGCCATATCAGGTTTCAGTAAGATTACAGTTGTTAATAATTGTCTCTCTGAACCACACCTGTCTCCTTACTCACACTTCCCATGTCCTGCAGCAGTTTGTGTCCCACTAACCTAAACAGTTTACATGATTACATTTCATTACATGACTTCCAAAACTGTTTGTTTACAGTTTAAGTAATTATTTTACAGTTTGAAATATATTCACAATGGTTAAAATAAAATAAAACATGCTCCGTCTGTTTCTGTGCAACCTTGGTCAAAGGATGTTGTTTTTAAAGTTATCTGTACTGTGTTTACTGGTCACTTTGCCCTGTATCTGCTCCTGTGTGTTTACACTGTGCGAGTGTGTGTGTGGATAACACGTTTGAGGTTGCACGCTTGATGGTTTTAGTGGGAAAAAGCAGTCACTCTGTACAGTTGAGCTCTATTGTTGTGTCTGTTTTTTCCTTAGTGATGACGTGGCTTCTTATAAATTTCCTGTGTTTTGGGTCCAACCACAGTGACGGCGAGAAATTATGTGGGAAAAGTGTTTAGACCTGAGGTCTGGAATATTCCATGGCTTGGTGCCTGGCTACTTGACCTCAGTGTTTATGAGTACATTGAGTGAGTGTGTGTGTGTGTGTGTGTGTGTATGTGTTTGTGTGTTTGTGCCGTTTGAGAGGCAGAATCAGATATGACCTGACATATTCTGTTTTCATTCACAAACAAGGCAAAGTATGCAAGAAGAACAAGCAGTACAATGTATCAGCAATCACGTACACACAGGCACGTGCACACACACAGTTCTTTGGAATCCAGTTCTATTTTGCTCTTCTCTCACAGCTCAGTCTTAAAACATCTAACAGCATTCCAACAGCTACAGTTAAGGGCTTCCTGCTGGCTGAAACAATCACTTTTTTGTACAAATTCTTCATGCATTTTCTTTCTCTAACAACCAACACATTCTGCACATATGCTTTCTCTTTCTGTCTCTTATTGTTTCCTCATGAGCTGGTTTTTGGCTCCAACAGTAACTGCTGTCATGTGAGAGGGTAGCGCTCAGTACAGTAAATATTTGGATTATTAGCTGAGCTTGCAATAATTCCTTAGCAAGCAATGGCCCATTTTTGCTGAACATCTGCCTTTTTAGTACCGCCCTGTTTTGAAGTGACCCCGTTGAAAATTAACTTTTACATTATCTTGCAATAAGACTTTGGACTTGTACAGTACCGGATCAGATCAGAAAGATAAATCTAAGTATAATCTACTTAATCCATTTGTTACATAAACTGAGAATAGGCTGGGAAGTTTTACAGACAAAGTACAAATATCGCTTAGGTTGATATGGAAACCGAAAGGAGGCTAGTTTGAGACCTAGACAAAAACAGCGCAGAGAACAATACAGAGAAATTCAATGTATCTGTGTTCCGCTTGCATTCATGCATATGCATTCATGCATATGCATATGGCAGCTCTTCTCATCCAGAGAATTTTAATTAAGTTGCACATATAGGTGAATGTAAAATTCTGAGTTTTATCCCAGTGACTTTAACTAGTGTAAAGTGGTGGGATTGCCAGGACAAAGAATAGAACCTGCTGTAGGGAGGCCAGTGGAGTCCTTATCTAAAATGTTGTTGCTTTTTGAACACATGTATTATTTGTTATTAGTTTTATGATCCTAAAGGTGCAAATTAACCAAAAATTATGAACCAAAAATTATTTGATGTACAGAATTTGCATGCTAGTCTATGGGTGTGTTATCATACATAATTTATCTTCATTGTCGTATAAACATGACATTGGCGATGGTGATGATTTCCTCAGACGATAAAAATGCAGCATCCAAGGTTTCTTAATCTGTTTCTTTATCCGCCCACAGCACTGCTAAGTTTCACTGTTCTCTGTCCCAGTCCACCTGCCCCATCACATGAAGGGCTCAATAAACAGTGAATAAACTGATTTGATTTACAGAGTTCTTGAAACCATGCAGTGCTGTGGGTCACCAGGTGACTGATTTAATCTAAACTCAACCTCAGTATTTTTCAGTGACCTTGTTACTTGTGTTCTCTGTTACGTGAGAAAACAAATGAGAAAACAAAAACATATTTTGTAATAGGCATAATATTTGTAAAGTAATAATTATATTGTAAAATAAAATTGTTGCACTGTTGCAAAGGAGTACAACATTTTATATGTACATGAGTGGACTGACAAGTAAGACAATAAGGCATTTAGTGTAATGCTGGATGAGACTAACGTTGCTAACAAATACAGTTATGAGTATGTTGCTGCATGTGGTAGAGATCAGTAGTATAAAAATAATATTGACATAAGTAGTGATATTCACCTGATAAGACTATTGCACATAATCCAACAGTAATTCAGCACCCATTTAGGAAACTGCACATGACACTGCACATGGTAAGGCAATTGCACATAAGATTTATTTTATTTGGCACTGAATTGTATTTCTATAGAAAATTCAGTATTACTCGGTAATTATTTTAGACACTTTTCCCTAATTCCCTGTGACTAATCTATTGTTTTCAGTTTTGGGGTTTGGAGTGTGGAGACGCTTGAGCCCTTTTTGTCCCTGCGAGGCTTCTGTAGAAGGCCTAAGCTAGCTAAAGAAGCAATTGGAGACGAAAACAAACCTCAAGAAAAGGTCAGTTGGGTCAGCTCTTATTTGTAAAACGAGTTATTTTTGATTACGGAAGACTCGTAATTACTCAATAAATGTTTTGGCATCTCGCTGTAAAGCGTAATGGTTACGTTTAGAAGAGAAACTGTTTCTTTTCTCGTTGAAGCTAAAGCTAATGTTAGCCAGGCTGCAGGCTGCAGTGTTGTTCAGAGTCAGAGCAGCTCTGAGCTTTGGGAGGATGGAGGTCTAAAGCACAGTGCATGAAATATGTTGTAAAAATCACAAAACTGTTGATTTGCATGCTTTTTAATGCATTCAATGCATTCATTTTAATGCATTCAGTCTTTCTTTGAGCAGTGCAACTAAACATTGCCTTAGCTGTGCATTTTGGACCCTGTAAAAGTCAGTTAAGTTGCTTTACTTCTAAATTATTTCTGTGCTGTGTGGGTAACTTGTAAGGAGAGATTTGTTTTCACTCTTTCAGGCTCCATGGCTTTGGTGTCTGCAGATACCAAGATTGCTGAGCTGCTGACTGAGCTCCATCAACTAATAAAGCAAACTCAGGTAATCTTTCTTTTTTGTATTTTTAAATCTCACTCCAGCAGAGACTGGCAGGTTCTGTGACATCTTCAATGGAACTGGTTGTCCAGTGGTGCCTTGGCTCATTATTTTTCCCTCTCTTTCTTCCGCTGATGGAAAGGAGGAGCGTTCACGCAGTGAACACAACCTCCTCAACATTCAGAAGACACATGAAAGGATGCAGACAGAAAACAAAAGTCAGTCTACATGTTCTAGTAGTATCACTCTTTTTGATTCCGACTAAATCCATCATCCATCCATCCATCCAATTTTAGTACTGATTTAATATACACAACAGATTGTGAGCCTCTTTTTTTCTCCACAGCATCTCCATACTATCGGACAAAGCTTCGTGGCCTCTACACCACAGCAAAAGCAGATGCAGAAGCTGAGTGCAGGTATCTGGAGTTTTCATTGTTCATACATATATTATGTGCAAGTACTTCATTAGAGCTACCCTATGTCTTCACTCAACTTTTGTAATCAATGGTCTGTGAGGCATCTTTTGTCATAATGTTCTTTTAGGAAATAACAATACCCCACTTCCATCCCACGCCCACATGGAACATGTAACAGAGACTAATCATACATACAGCAGAGGACACTTGGGTTACACCAGTCACAACATAAATACATTATATAGTTAAGGCACTTCACTTTGGTTATTACATCAATTTATATAGGGCTTTCATAGCATGACAGTAGTGTATTAGGACAGTAATGTATGGATAGAAGGGTACGTAATGTTGAACACAGACACCCAATATTCATATACTTCTGGGAAATCCCAGATAATGTGGATAAAAATCCCTTGTGTCCCATGTGATTGGGTAGGGCATTAAGGTTGAGGTCTTAACCTATTAATAATATTTTTCATATATAACCCTTTTCTAAATAGTCAAAGTTACTTTACAAAAGGTGGAAATATAAAGGAGAGACAAAAGCAAACTTTCTTTTCTTTTTGAAATCACAGTAAAGCATATTGTTATGATAGAGCTCCATCTTGTGGTATGAAGTGGGGAACAGTTGTGGCTCAAATGTTCTTGATTCCATCTCCAGTTAAATCCAGTGTCACTAACTATAACGGCATCTAGTTTACAGAGGCAGTATAAACAGTTCAGAAGTTAGTATCAATACTATTCCATTCCATTACATGCATAGCAGCATTTTAAATTTTTCATCTCTGTCCTACAGCATTTTACGCCATGCCCTTGACAAGATTGCAGAAATTAAATCGCTACTGGAGGAGAGACGTATTGGTGAGTCATTAGAAGTTTGTGTGTGTGTGTGTGTGTGTGTGTGTGTGTGTGTGTGTGTGTGTGTGTGTGTGTGTGTGTGAGAGAGAGAGAGAGTGTGAGCATGAGAGTGTAAATCTGTGGGAATGCCATATTAACATGGCCTTAACCACTCTCAGCTGCGAAGATGGCAGGAGTGTACAATGACAGTGACCCACCTCGGAAGACCATGCGGAGAGGCGTTCTGATGACTTTGCTTCAGCAGTCTGCAATGACACTACCTTTATGGATTGGCAAGCCTGGTGAAAGGTACCAGCTCTCTGCTTTGTGTCTCTCTCTCCATCTCTCTCAATTGGCTATTAGTAATCAAACAGGGTCTCACGCTGAGCAGTCATTTGTCTGTGCTGTTTTTCATTATGATAGAGCATTGATGAAAGTGAAGTGTAATCCTGTTCCTGTTGTTTGTCTCCCGCAGTCCGCCGCCTTTGTGTGGGGCCATTCCTGCAAGCAGTGATTATGTAGCTAAGCAGGGGGATAAAGTGGCTGCTCGAGTGAAGGCTGTGGACGGAGATGAACAATGGATACTGGCCGAGGTGGTCAGTTACAGCCACTCCACGAACAAGTAACTAACCCCATTTTCAGTTGTTCAGACCTGTTACTGTACTGAGATTTATAGTAGGAATGCACATTTTGCTTTGATTATGAATCTAACTGAACACATACCTTAGAGAATATGATAATTGGTTCCAGAAGTCCAAAATCAATGCAATGTTTCAATGCAGAAAAAAATGTTTCACATGATTTTTTGTACACTGCTAATTTATAGCAAAACTACTGTAAAAATGTACAGTAAAATGTTTTTACCATATGCCAATTAGGCAGCAACAGACTAACTGCCAGATGGTATTACAGTCTGAGCCTCTTTCATGCTTGGCTGCTTGCTACTTTTTCACAGGTATGAAGTTGATGATATTGATGAAGAAGGAAAAGAGTGAGTATCTGTAATCTAGAGTTTTTGTATTTGTAAAATAAGTTGCCATGGCATTTTTCCACATGTTTCATTCAGATTGTTATCCTTGAATAGTTTTAAAAAAATGAAAAATGACATTTATTTACCCAGACCACACATTTTGAAAATATTTAATTTACCCTGTTAAAATAGTTTGTTGGCTTAGTCTGAGCAAGTTCAACAATAATGGTCAAATTGTCAGTGTTATTGATTATAAATCCAAAGTTTGTGTTTTTTCAAAACACTATAAATCCAACTGGTATAGTACTTGTCACGGTTTGGGAAAGAACTGCAATTTACAATCCATTTTAAACAAGGAAATACAGCGATTTGACATGAGACATTGAAGGAGCAGCAAATAGGTTTAGTAAACAGCAGAAAGGCATTGCAATCTCGTGTTTTTTTTTTTTTATTTGGCGTTTAAAAAAGCTCTTCACTTTTACTTTTACTGCCATCCCTTTTTCTCCATGTTTTTCTCCCCTTGACTTCTTGTTCTCCACTCCTCTTGTCCTCCCTACTTTCTCCAGGAGGCACACATTGAGTCGGAGAAGGATCATCCCACTGCCACAGTGGAAGGCAAACCCAGAGACGGACCCAGAGGCCCTATTCAGCAAAGACCAGCTGGTGCTGGCTCTCTACCCACAAACCACCTGCTTCTATAGAGCACTCATTCATACTCCACCACACAGGGTGAGAGGGAGATAAGCCCACTGTTCTCTGTGTCTTGAATCAACAGGTTTTCTGTTTTTCTTTAAAAAAAAAAAAAAAAGCAGGGCAGAGTTGATATTGTCTGTGCAGGAAGCACAAGTTGAGAAACTATATTAAATATTGCCACATGTGGTGATCATAGAGGTCTCGCCAAAACACAGCCCTCAAGGCCAATGTTTAAAAGTACAGTTAGTCTGGCTTTCAGTTCAAACTCTTGTATTCCACACCACTGAACATTCTACCTCTTGACCTTGGAACCTTCTGCTTGGCAGACGAGCACCTTATCCAATGATTCCACTGTCAAATAATGGACTTTTCAGGCAATATTAAACCTGCCCAGACTGATTGATTAGTGTGCTGCAGCCATATTGTGCAAAAAACGTCCTTTTTTATCATTATACTGAACAAAAATATAAACGCAACACTTTTGTTTTTGCTCCCATTTTTCATGAGCTGAACTCAAAGATCTGAAACATTTTCTACATACACAATATTTGAGCGTAATGGGTCTTTTGTCTATGTAGAAAATGTTTCAGCTCTTTGAGTTGAGCTCATGAAAAATGGGAGCAAAAACAAAAGTGTTGCGTTTATATTTTTGTTCAGTGTATTTAGAGATTCCACTGACTACTTCTAGACAATTAAGATATGATGAATATCCAGAAACTAGTTTAGGATATTATGCAAATTTGCTCAAAATGAAGTAGATGGAGTTTAATAACTCTTAGTTTAGTTTGAGGCCCGTGGTCATATTTTTACTTATAAAGTTACAGTTTCAAAAGCAGCATGCAAAATTTCAGCTTTTGAACCAGAGGTTGCTGAGAAACAGATCCGTTCATGTTAAAACACCCTCTATGGATATACTTGACCCAAAGTTGACACCCTAATTCAAAATGAGGTAACATGAGAATCAGACAAGTGTTCAGGGCTTTAGCTGTTTTGGTCAACTATGCTTTCAGTTAGCATACACTAATCAGACATAACTAAACCCCTTGCTTAATATTGTCAAGACCCAGCTTGCATTGCCAGAACTCTAAAGTTGTGCTGTGGTATCTGGCACCAAGACTTTAGCAGCTGCAAGATGGGATGTGTTCTTGACAGCTAGTCTGATCAATGGAGGCTCCATCTGGCAAATTACAGGATTTAAAAGACCTGCTGCTAATGTCTTGGTACCAGATACCACAGCACACCTTCAGAGGTGTTGTGGAGACTGTCTCGATGGGTCAGATCTGTTTTGGTGGCATGAGGGGAACTTACTATATTAGAAAGGTGGTTTTTATATTACAACTGATAAATGTATAGTGTTTTGCATTCAACTTGGCATACAAAACCATTTCCAGCTCAAACTCGGCACATGAAATTAAGTGGCTCAATGTTAATCATAAGTTAATAGTTCTATTGTCTAGCAACAAAAGTTTACCTTAGTATACCTAATTTTAACTGCTAAGTAGGATTTTTCTGTAGAGAATATACACGCTCTGAATTTGTGATCAAGGAACTAGGAGAGAGCAGAAATTGCAGAAGCAGAAATTGTTTTATTGGCAAATTTAAGACATTCTTGAGTTACTTATGCAAAGATGAATGACAGATGATCTAAGAATTAATAGCTCAGACATTTCAGTAACTCACATGTTAACATGTATCTTTTTTTTTATTGCATCTTTTTTATGAAACATGTATCATTTTAATTGCAGCCCCAGGACGACTACCTTGTGCTGTTTGAAGACACGTCGTATGCAGACGGCTACTCGCCACCACTCAATGTAGCTCAGAGATATGTGGTGGCCTGTAAAGAGAACAAGAAGAAATGAGAAACAATTGGACTCATTGACAAGTTATGGTCATCTCTTTTGCCAAATTGGATCTTGAATCAAGACTTTGAACACTGGAATACGTCACTGACACGCCCAGCTGAAAAATGAAAGGCGATGGAGTTTGTCCCTTCAGCTGTACAAGTTTTCTCCTAGTGTGTATTTGCAAAGGACTCTTGTATAACATCGGACAACATATTTGTCCAGTAGATGTCCCATAAGTGGTGAATTAACCAAAAACTGTGGTAAATTGGGATTCCATTCAAAATTCCCATTCAGCAGGACACTGTTAAGTTTTCTCTGGTGTCATTTTGTGTGTATGTTTTTGCATGACGTGTGGTAATAGGAACTAAGTACAGGTAAATTGTGTAAAATAGTAAAATAAAAAAAATAAATCCTTTTTTTTTTAAACATTGGAAGTATCATTATTATATTAAACATTGGAAGTAGTATATTATTGAATTTAAGGACACCAATATATGTTAGAGGCTGATATGTGTTGGTCGCACTACACTACAGTTTTGTATGTAATTCAGTACTGGAACGATTTCTAGTAATTATTTAATTTCACTGAAGCAAAGTTCTTGAATATAGCTTTACATATAATCAAGATATATCGTGAAGTCGCTATAATCAGAATGAATAGAAAACAGAGTGAATGGATACTTTGTGTGTGGATGTGTGCATGCATAGGCTATATGTAAATTGTGTGTGTGTAAAAAAAAATCTTTCGCGCGACTGTGAGCGTGTCCCTTCGAGATCATTGGCTGGGGAGACTTACGTCACGAATCAGCCGTGACGCGCTGTTCGAAAGATGGCTGAAGTGGTAACGTTTTTCTCTACTTTCACAGCACAGCGTCTTAAACTATAACCAGTTAAAACCTATAACCAGTTCCGGAATCTCAGCATCGTTTAAAATCAGAAGAGTACTTACTGTTATTAGCTGCTTGGCTTCTATCTCGCTTGTTAGCATAATAAGGACACCACGGCTCGATAACATGAACGTACATAAACACACAGGTCTGACAGCCGAGGGCTGAAAATCAACTATCTAGCCCTCTAGCTTTATTTAGACTGGTTATTTAGCTGGCAATCAGTCTTTGGTTTTCAACAATGTAATGTGTTTCAAAATGTGTACCATTCTCTGTAATGTTTCCAGTTGTTCATCTAACTGTACCCATAACCAGAGTCGCTTGAGTTGGTGTTTTACAGTGATCACTGATGTCCACTTGTTCTGTTCAGTTTTGACTCAGTTTTTCGGTGCCTGAACAACATCTCATTGAACAAAATTATATTAAAAAAACATCCGATTGTCAGATATCACACGAGGCTTGTTTCTTTACGCCCTTCTAGCACGTGTGGAAGTGAAAGTAACCCTGGGAAAAACACAGCGTGAACACAACTCTAAATTTCAGTCGTACCCATTGCCACAGGTGTATAAAATTAAGCATAGCAAGACATTTTGGACGACTCCTTGCTTCCAGCTTTTAGGGAATACCCATTTCTGTTCCAGCATGACTGTGCCCCAGTGCACAAAGCAAGGTCCATACAAACATGGTTGGATGAATTTGGTGTGGAAAAACTTGACTGGCCCGCACCAAGCCCTGACGTCAGTCCCATCCAACACCTTTGGGATGAAATGGAACAGAGAATGCGAGCCAGGCCTTTTTGTCCAACACCAGTGCCTGATCTCATAAATGCTCTGAATTGGCATCCCAATACTTTTGTCCATACAGTGTATATCTGCAGTACTGGATCATCATATTGACTCACTGTGGTATTAAATTAAAATTATTATTAGAACATTAGCACACAGTATGACATGTGATTCAGAACACATCTAATCAAAGCATGCAGGCTTTCTTTCAGCGTATAGTAGCAGTGTGGGTTTGTTACTATTATTAATGCAAACCAATACAATTTCATACTGTAATACATTTCAGAAATATTGCGATTGAAATCTTATCAATACTGTTCATTACTACCTGTAAAGGGGTGTAAATAAATTGTACATTTAATGATAAATGTTCATGGTGAGGTTACCTTTGTCTGTCTTTTGTCTCTAACCCCAGACTTCTGACAGTGACAGTGATGGGGAAGTTAGTGTCAAAAGCCGTCCACAGCCACCTCCAAAACGCAGACGCGTCATTGACTCCTCAGCCATCACATCCGTGCCCATTTACACAAATAAGGTACAGTCTTATTTCTGACACAAATGACTTCACTAGTGTTTGGTTCCACTTTACTGTCTGTGATGGCTGTGTATGTTTAGCACACAGCAATGTTCCTCTGTGTCCTGTCATTTTGAAGCCCCTCTGTTATCAGTTTATGATAGCTTCCTAACTGACTTGATTTATTAGTGTTCATGCAGGTAAGTTAATATTGCCTGGAGATATTTGTTCATTAAAAAATAATACGACAGGACTTTTGCTAGCGCATTACTCACTGGCAGGGACATAGGTGTTGTGCATCAAAATAAGAGGCAAGAGATTGATGACTTGATAGAAACTATGGTGGTCATTATCATTTCAGGTGAAAAGCAGCCTACAGCTGAAGCCAACCATCTTCAAACAAGCAGACTGCACAGGTAAGTCTAACAGTAAAGTAACCAGCAGCAGCTTCAGTCTCTTGCGGATTTTTCCTGAGAACTGAACTAATAATTGTTTGCGGAAACCAAGGCAGTCAGACACCTGAACAGAATAAGCCTCCGCTGCTCAGCACCGCACCCAAACATAAACAACCAGCACGAGGACGAGGGGGTGTGGCGGACAAGGCCCGGACATCACAGTCAGCTGTAGTCAGAGGCGGGAGGTTTACAAATAGCCAATCCGAGAATGTTATTTATTTCTCCTTGATACTGATTGGCTGCTGCCCTGTGATGCATCTGTAGCAGCTGCTGTCCAGAATTTCCCCCGTGGAGCATCTTGAGTGTTCTCGTGTTTTTCGTTTTGTTTTTTGTTGTCTTAAAGCCCTGTATTTTTATTACTGTAAATTGATTAATTTAAAAATTAATTTATCAATGTATTTACCCTGCTTATGCCAAAGAAAATGACAGCACATATCAAAGAGAACGCCCATGCATGAATTACAGTACAGGCTATATAGGGGTAGTATTGGTATTTTACATTCTAGCACTGCGGGAGTTCAGTGTAAACTGTAGAGTTTACCTTTACATTTTTTAAGGGTAATATATTAAACTGAGATTAAAATGAAATTAAAGTGTTTTGGGAACATATTTGGGGGCCTTTTTTAGGGTTTACACTTTAAAAATAGGCATTTTTAGGCATTTTTTTTTTTGCTCTTGGAAAGCAACAGGTCTACTATACTTTATTTAAAATGCTAATCACACTTTCAGTATATCATACAGTAAACATTTGTTGCAAAAAAATATATATATTCCGTGAGTGCTTTTGGGTCATTCTTGCAATATCTAATTTAATGTTTTTGTCCTATGGACTACCTCACATGAGACATAGGTAATGTAATTATTGCCTTAGGCTATTATTGGGAAAATAATAAAGAATCCATTGTGACTCTGTTTTGTGTATTGCATTTCCTGCAGAAAGTGATGAAGAGGAAGCCAAACTGTGGCCTCCATCTCCACCCAAGAACAATCCAATTAGCATAACCTTGAGTGACTCAGATGAGGAGCCAGAACAAGAGCAAGCAGATCGGAGGAACCAGAATGAGATTCAGTGAGTTTTAGACTAAACGAGAGTATAATATTTATACAATCAAAGGAGAATGAATGAGGATAACATTTTTAAATTTCTTCTCAGTATTATCCACAATAAATACATTTGTATTAAGGATGTTACAGTGTACTTGTAAAACAAGGTGAGGTTATATTAACATACAATTTATTTGTAAATTAGATGAGATAATCATGCATGATCAGGCTGCAGAAAAAAAATATTACACAGTTATTATGACAGAGTGAAAACAGAACAAAAATATTTGAGATCAAGTCTACTTCTGGCAGAGATCAAGGGAGTGTATAAATACATTCTTTCTTTCCATCTCTCTTCTTTCTTCCCCGCCCCTCCACTTCTCAGAGATGTCTTGCGATCTCCTTCTCCACCGCCTCCTCTCTGTAGCCCACCTGTCAAACGAAATAATCGAGCAAACAAAAAAATAAGGTGAGTGAATGACTTTCATTTAGAACAATACAAATGTATTATGTGTCAATTAATGCTGGGATCTAAAATATGTAAGTATCCTAAATATGTAAACATGTATCCTAAACTATTCTGCTGTGAAAAAGTAAAACACATAAATACATGCAGCTGGACATTGTAAACCTGTAGTTTAGCAGTAAAGAAAAGATCTCAGAGTATTTCAACTGAACATTTTATGTTTGTTTCCTTAGAGAGATCAACAAGAAGCTGGAGAAAATTGATTCTTTAATGTGTCCATCACCTGATGAAGCAGAAGATGTTCCTGAACACGGTGACTGGCCCTCCCCCAAAGACGACCTCGATGATGACGATGACATCATAATTATTCCCTCGGAAGATAAATCGAAAAAACGTCCACCCAAACCTCAGGCCAGAGTTCAAGCCCGAGAGATTTCATTGAAATTCCGCTGGCGAACAGATGTGTACAAAATTCCAGTACTTTCGGTGAGATGGGCAGGTTTGTTTTTACACTGTATAGATCTTTAGGCACTACCTGAAGAAATGTTGCTCTTTAGTGGAAATGTGTGTATGGGGGGGGGTGTGTATGGGTGGGGGTGTGTGTCAAGATGATTTTTACTAAATTGTAGTTGTAATATTTATGTATCACTGCTTTATTTCTATACAAAAAAAGTCATGTTCTTATTTTTATTTGCAGACGGATCCTTTGAGTAAGGCTGTGAATCAATTATCTGCCAAACTTAAAGTCCAGCCTTCTCAAATTTTGTTACTAAGACAAGACACTGAGCTCCCTGTACATTCAACGGCCGCAGAATTAGATCTTGGCATTGCTGACATCATAGGTGAGTGGAAAGATGATTCCTGATTAATGGTTTGGATCATTTGTTATTGTGTCTGATGCTTATTATGGTCTGTCCAATGCCCAAGGCACTAAACAATAAATGGCGAACCCTTTTGATTGCCTATGGTGTGGACATGGACATGAGAAACCCAGACTAGTTTATTCTGAATATTTGCCTTTGTGTGTATTCCAATAGACTGTGTTGTAATAACTGAGGACAAAGAGGAAGAAAGCCAAGATATCATTACAGTGCGACTGCAGAGCAAGGAAAAAGGATCTGCGCAAGAATATTCCTTACATAAGGTTTGTGTCTTGGCAAAGTTGGATTAGTTTAAAGTCACATGTATACTGCATGGCGTCCTTTCAGTCCAGATTAAATCCTGGAGTCCTACACCAGTCTTTGCCTTAATAATTATTTTCTCCTTCTGTCTGTCTCTCAGGATGCTCCTCTGGGTTCGATCCTCACTCAGTATACAGCAGGCCTGTCGGCTGCTGCTAAAAGGAAGATCAAATTTCTGTTTGATGGTTCAAAGGTGAAACCTAATCAGACCCCTTCACAGCTGGACATGGAGACTGGTGATGTCATTGAAGTCTGGACCTGACATCAATCAATAAACAACAACGTTAGACCTCATTTGCAGAAACAAATACATATCACATTTTCTTCTCAGTTATGTAAATTAAAAGTGTTACAGAATTCAAATGTATATAAACTGTTCCAATGAACCATTAGATCTAGGATCTTACACCTTTTAGTTAAAAATAAATTTTCTAAATAAACATAAACATGGATAAAATATGGATGTGCATGTGTATTAATTAGCAACTGTAGAGGGAGAGATTCTAAAGCAGCTGCGTCATTAATCAGCTAAAACCGTCTGTAATGGACTTCACAGTGTTCCCGAACTGATTTTACTGTTTGTTGATTGACTCACTACTGGTCAACGCATGATCACATGCTTTGTCCTGAAGGCACTGCTGATTAAGAGAAAGACAGGACTTTATCTCCAGTGATTTTATCATTTATTCTGACTTTTTCTCTGGCAATGCTTTTCCATTACTTTCCTTCAAAGGTATCTACTTAAACCACACATTTGGCAGTTCATGCCTTCATTCATATTCCTTAAAAAGTTCATAATAAATGGCCTTTTAGCTTATGAACTAATCAGGTACTGCATTGTTCCTGTTTGTCACTGCAAGGTAATAGTCTATAAACGGCATATTGTTTGGAGCTGACATTCACTTATACTGATAGTCATCTTTATCTTGTTAGTTGTGTTGAGGGGGTCAGGCCTCTGACTCAACCTTTAGTGTTTGTGAATGTTTTTGAACCGGTTCATATGACCAAGTGAGTCGATCTGTTTTGAGTCATCTGGACTTTAAACGTTCTACTCACGTTTACTATCAGAATTACATTACTATTACATTTTCACTGTAGCACTCGGTCTGACTACATTAGTAGAAGTAGCAGAAGACAGCTCAGCTGTTGAATCAAATGTTACACTACATGAACAAAAGTATTGGGACATGCCTGTTTTCCAGGGTTGGGGCCAGGTCCCTAACTTCCAGTGAAGGGTAATCTTAACGCTGCAACATTCCAAGACATTCTGGACAACACCATGCATCCAACTTTGTGGACAGAGTTTGGGGAAAGTTCGGATTAGTTGGGTGTGGAAGAACCTGACTGGAGAAGATACTGTAACTGATTACTGATTTTCTAAGCTGAGCGTTGCTAATTATGGATGGGAAGGGACTTCAGCTGACACGACTATCGTGGGTATAACTAAAGAATACAGTCATCTTAAACCAATACGTTTAGGTGTAAACCAATACGAGGGTGACCCATCTTTGTAGTCCTTTTTAAAAAGACCTGTATTAACTTATTAGGCTGGTGACCAAGTGGTTAGGGAGTTGCCCTAGCGATCAGAAGGTCGTGGGTTTGAATCCCATGGCTGCTAGTGGCACCCCTGAGGTACCCTTGAATAAGATACCATCCCCACACATTTCTGTGTTCCTGGCTGCCCACTGTTTTACTTGGGTGAATGGGTTAAATGCAGAGAAAGAAGTTCGTGCTGTAGTGTGTTCACGTCTGACAAATGGACACTGCACACTTAATTGAATCAGACGTTCGATTCAGGGAAGGGGCCGGTTCGATAGAATCGAATCCGTGGACTGAACTGAATCAATTGGGGTGTGACGTATGATCATGTGAAACAGGAGTCAAGTCAACATGGCGGCGCCGTAGCAACACTTGAGAACAACAACTAATGCCAGACAACAGACGACGGTTCGGCCCCAGAGTGAATAACTGGATTCCCACGTTTGGTTTTAAAATGTTCTCACGTCAGCTTGGCTAACATTTGACTCAACACGACCTTAGTGTAACGTTCCAGTGGTTTTGTGAAGGAGCGTCGTTCGTTTGACTACACTGCAACTCCAGGTAAACAAAAACAGCAACATTCAGCCGCTGTGATTCTCCTTGCCTCTTTTGTGTCTTTCATATTACGAATTTCTCCTTCTCAGATGACTGGCATCAGTAAACACAGCAGGCAGCGTCTCTTGTTTTTCTTGCTGCTCTTCCTGGTAGATATTAGTAGCTTTCTTTTGCACAAACCCAACCAAGTAAGCTTCTAAGGGATCATTTCTACATCAACTGGGTCTATTTCAAGCCTTCTGTTTAATATAGGATGAAGTTTATCTGCAGCTTGTGTGTACAGACAATGCATTTGAAACCATTTCTCCTTGAATGTCTTGGATTAGGGTTAAATAAACGTGTTAAAGTGCCAGCACCCAAGAATGTGTTGTTGTGAATTGACTAGTTGTTTTACAGATGTTGGTCAATTCTCAGGATGTGGACTTGGTCTTGTCAGCAGAAAATATTGCAACTCAGTAGAGTTTGAGCTGACAAGGGCGTCTGGCTTGAAAAAGACACATTGATTGTATTTTGAAAGTGACAGATATGGTGTAGAAAGATTTGAGAGATTGCAAAGTAGTGCGTTCTTTTCAAAGCAGTGATATTATATAGTGCACCTGAACTATAAATAGTATAAATCCTTAAAGACTCATACGAAAAACAAAAACCTGAACTGTTTCACGTAAGACAGTATATTACACATATATTTTTGTTTCTGAGAGGATTTTGAGCTTTAAATGAATTTAAGTTTTATTTTATTTTATTTTTTATTTATTCTTCATTTTCTAAATTGTTGTTCCCTTTTTGCTTCTTTTATGATTAGTCAAAAATATGGGGAATATTTCACAATGTAGGAGTTTTAATAATTGTCTTCAATGCAGATAATTTAGGTCCTCAATAGGAATGTCCCTTGGCTCTTTTCCCTTTGGATACGCTTTTCTTAAGATTCAGGTTATCTGACTAAACTGAGAAATCCTTGAGGAAATGAATGAAACTAGTCGTATGCATTCTGGAATTAAGCCCATTAGTTGTATATTGATGATGCATAAACCAGCACAACGGAATGTTTTTGCTTTCACTTCTCAAATGTATTCACATGCATTTTCATTATCTGGCATCACGAGCCTAGTGGCCGTATGTAGTTCCTCTTGGTTATGTTTATACACACAGTTTTTTCTATGCTCCATTACACTGCTCAATGGATAAGCACATTTTCATGTACTCTATTCTTCAAAGACTCTTCTTAGTGAAGAACAGACCACAGCTCATTCGTGCCCCAGTGCTTCTCACTGCATGATCAGTTTTTTTAAATGGGTGACTGCACACGCATTTCCTCTTCAGAAAGATTTTAGAGAATATCTTTTAACAGCTTCATTGATATTCTGTTTATTTTTTACACTAAGCTGTCCCTTTTAAAAATGTATTTTATATTACTGTTGAAAGTTTTATCTCTCTGAGCACTGATCTTTTCAATATTTTTTCTCGCTTTACTTGTAGCAGCTGCAATGTCACTCGTAGATCCCACCTCTGACACCACGCCATTCTTTTCTGATGACAATGAGGGAGAAGGGTCATCTGAAAAAGATGAAGGACCTTCACCTCAGCACCAGGACGAATCTGGGAGTGGGCTGTCCCGTCTCAGAGCACATCTGACCGTGGCAGTTCTCTTCTACATCAACTTGCTTAACTATATGGACAGATTCACTGTAGCAGGTAACTAGTATCATGCCTACATATAGTCTAACCTATTGCAGATTTGGGTTAGTTTAGATGAAAAATTAACATAAACAAGCCTGTAATATTACAGTATTATAGAGCTCCACATACCGTTAATTACTGTGATTCCTTAAGCCATAGCATCTCAAGGAGACTCAAGACCCATCTGTACACATTCTCATTAAGATATGACTTTTTCCAGCCTAAGAATCACTATTTTTTGCTCATTGCTGCTCTGTACCCAACAAAGCCATTCTTGACTTTTCTACTTTTTGAAAAGCATAGCCAAATTGTTACTCTCAGAAGACACATCTATGAGCTTTTGCAGAGTTTTTGACTGGATTTTATCTTATGCAACTAAAAAGATTAATGGTTAAAGGTAGAAAGACAACAGCATGCTTATCTGCTGGTTTCTGCCATTGTCTGTGAAAGTACTCAACCACAAATAGGTTGTATTTAATCGCTTATTATATGCAGTGGGGTCCTGGACTACTTTGGAAGTCTGGGATATTTTATGTAAACCTGGAGAAACTTTTGAAACTCAAACATAGTCATGACAAGCAAAATGAAGAAGATATCTTCAAGATTCTTCCCTAGGTCACTTTGTTTGTTTGAAGCATATGTGTGTGAGACTAGAGGCATAGTCAATTAAATTTACATATTTACTCAGCAGCATATTTTAGTTAAAATGTTTGATAAATTATTTGTTAAGTGTATTAGCAATCTGTAGTAAGGTCAGATAACATATGTACATGTAGTGCATAATTTTACTGTGCAATTGCATGGCACAACGTGGTAGAGGTGTAGTGCTAAACACTGGTCTGTGAATACTGGTGCTGTCAGGTTCCTCCTTGTCGTAAAGGAAACTGCTCTTTCCCAACCAAATAGACAGCTCTTATCCAAACCTGGGGTGGTTTGGGGATGTAACTTTTGATTAGTCAGAAATGACAAACCCTTGGTTTAAATGCACCATCCCATTCTGTGGTGGAACTTGTGATAACGCCACACTGTTTGGGTTCTGCAGAAATTCTCAAATCTTAACCTGTGTGGAGGTAATTGGTTGTGATGCCCACAATTAAGGCCAGAAAGAAGTAAAATCACATGTCCTGCAGGTGTAGATATCACTGTCTTCAGTAGCATTCAATGAGGCATTTGGGAAGATATTGATCCATACAAATTCATACAACTATGAGGACAACAATAATTGTACATTTTCAAAATTGTCATTGGATTTTTTAAGTTCTTTAAGGATTTAAAATGACACACCCATTATTGCATTATTACAGTTGGTTGTGGTTAAAGTGGAATTCCACAGAATTCTATTCTCCATAATTTTAATATAATTCATTGACTGAGATAGAAGTAAAGTCATTCAGAGTGGTGTGAAATGGTGCTATACAGAGAAATGTATCACCTATGATTTCTTTACAGTGGTGTGGAGGAACCAGGGGTTGTTCTGCCTTTAATGCAAATATAGCTTTTTTATTTACCAAGAATGATGGTAAAAATAGTAGTAAATCTGATTTGATTTGATTTGAAAAAATAAATAGTCTTTGAGGACTATTTTGCCTTATAACACTCTGCTGGTGCTCATCCAATACTGAAGGATTGTTTAAAAGTACAGGGGGTCCTCAAGTTACGACGGAGATCTGTTCCTACGACAGTGATGTAACCCCAATTTTGGTGTAATTCGAAACACACCCTAGCCTAAATTACTGCAAACTAACACTGTTGTAAAATCTATAAACACAACAAAGAAAAAATGATAAAAAATGAGTGTAAAAAAATTCTTTCAGAAGCCATGATAAAGACCAGAAAGTCGCCAAACTAAGCAACACAAACGGAACATCTGCGCTTAGATAAGCGTACTCCCTCACTCATACGGTATTCTGCCTATTCTGCGCATTCTGCGTATTCTTCTTCTGCCGCTCAACACTAAACTAGTTTGCCCACGTGAGCTTTGTGAACTTAAAACGACGTGTGACCCCCTGTATGTTTTATGCTAAAACCTTATCGCAAACTATTGTAAAACATCTCTGACATTTGAATTGGACATTTTTTCTAGAACGGAGCATTTCACATCAAAAGACTCTGAATTACCTTGTTCACATCTTCATTTAATTCATGTTCAGAGTTTAATTATGCAGAAATAAAGACATTCTGGGGTGTTCCCATTAGGATAAGGTGCTAAGTCTCTTCAGGAATCTGTGAGAAGAGAATATCAATTTGAGAGGATTAAATAGATGAAAGCTGAGTTTGCTGATGTCCTTTCCTGCAGGTGTGCTTCCAGACATTGAGAAATTCTTCAACATCAATGATGGCAAATCAGGGCTCCTCCAGACTGGTGAGATGGAATCTTAAACTTTTATGTGTGTTAAACATTATGTGTTCAGTGTTACTTTATGCCTAAATCCATAGCATTTGTTTGACCAAAGCTGGAAGACTTTAGTCCATGTATGTGAAATAAAAGACAAGTTTAAGTGTGTAAGACACCCTTCTCTCACAGTCTTTATCTGCAGCTACATGTTTTTGGCTCCTGTTTTTGGTTACCTGGGAGACAGGTACAATCGGAAGATGATCATGTGTGTGGGCATTGGCTTCTGGTCAGTGGTCACTCTAGCCAGCTCCTTTGTTGGTAGAGATGTGAGTAGCACCCTAAAACCTGTACTCCGTCATTTTGTTTATGCACTGTTTTTGAGATATTTAAATGTTTCCAAATGCTTTTAATTTATTTTAGGAACATAAATGTGGTATAGATGTTTTGTACTGATGTAATAATAATTGTTAATTCACTTATTTCCATAGCAATGCAAATATGAATTAAAAGAGCAATTCATGTACAAACATTACATTCCCATTGTTGATTCATTACCTACTTTCTGGTTCTCTCCGTTTTTGTTTTTTATTACTCAGTATTTCTGGGCATTGCTGTTAACGCGGGGGCTGGTGGGGGTAGGAGAGGCCAGTTACTCCACCATTGCTCCCACCATCATTGCTGATCTTTTCATCAAAGAGAAAAGAACCACCATGCTCTCTTGCTTCTACTTTGCAATCCCCGTTGGCAGGTGAGAGAGTACACACGCAAGCTGTGTAAGGTCCAAAGTAAAGCTACAGCTTGTCAGAACAGACTGGAATTTCTAAAACATTGAATTGCTTCAGTTTGTTATTGATCAGTCATGCATGAAGCATGTAGTATTTGTTATTCGGTTGTTGTAAAACACATTCAGTGGCACTGACCCTTTTGAGTGTTTGGATTTTAGTCACTATTTAAGATTGGTATCCACACAACCCACTGTATCTTGTGATCTGAATACAAGAACCAACACTGGCTGTATGTGGCATTGTTTTACAATATGCAGTCAAATACAAGAGAGTGAACACCCGTGTTCAAATAAAACGTTTTGTTACTTTTCTAAATGAAAATATGTGCGCATTGTCTATCTGTAACATATTTCAATAGCATTTTTCTATTTAATGGTAACATGTTTTTATTAGTTTATCATACTGAGAAAAGCAAAAACTATGAAATATGCCATAGGACTCATTATGTAGATTTTTTTCAGTTAATTGTGTTAACTTTTCAGTATGTTAAATTCAGGAAATAAAAAAAAGTAATAGCAAAATTGGGCAGAAGTATGTTCTCCAAACATCTGTATTAAACTATAGATAAATTAGTTGGTGTCAGCAGATGGTATAATCGCTATACTAGAATGAGTGGAAAATCTGAAACTGGATGTAAAACCTGGCTTTGTAAGAAATATTAAATAAACAAATAGTCAGAATCTTTCAACGTTTACAATTCAATTTATGGTAATGTCCGTGTCATACTAAAACATCTCGACCTCTATTTTTGATTTTACTGGGGTTTTTTATGTCATTATGAAAACTGTAGTATTCTTTTAGATTGCATCAGTGTTCTCATTTTGCCATCTGTTGGCATTCTTTCATTCGTTTGTTCAAAAAAAAATTTCTCTGTATCAACTCACACATCAGTGGTTTGGGCTATATAACTGGATCCACGGTGGATGACAGAGCAAAAGACTGGCACTGGGCCCTGCGGGTAGGTCTTCATAAAGAAATACTAAATACTTCACATTACCAGACTGTTTCTTCCCAGTTATAGCCAGCTTGGTTCTGACAAGTGTGTCTCTCTTTCTCTCTTTCTCTCTTTCTCTCTCTCTCTCTCTCTCTCTCTCTCTCTCTCTCTCTCTCTCTCTCTCTCT
>JBBPCX010000028.1:9227059-9266795 GCA_037974365.1 Hydrocynus forskahlii | reverse complement strand
ACACACACACACACACACACATATATATATATATATATATATATATATATGTGTGTGTGTGTGTGTGTGTGTGTGTGCGTCCTGAAATCCAATATATCATATAATTATAATGAATAGGGAGGGGGCACATCCCCCGGTATTCAAATATATAGTTGTATTCATAAAAATGGCATTGTATGCTATGCCAGAGAACCATAGACCCTTTTTTCCTGTCAACAAAAACATTGTCTTCATGTCACCCATGGGCACCGGAACCATTATGGGGGGGTGGCATTTCCCCCCCCCACACACACTTTTTAAAATAATTCATTTCTTTCCCCAACTTTTTGTTTCCCGAACAAAAGCCTAGACGTGCGCGCACCCTCCAACCTCCCCCCCTCACCCGATGTCACCCAATGTCCCCCCATCCTTTATCTGGTAACCCTGACTGACAGTCTTTAAGGGGGTTTCAAGCCCGTAGATACCAGTTTTGCATTCCTTGCATTCCCTGCGTCCCAGATCACAAACTTACATACTTCACATACTGCATTAGTAAATGCATTTCCCATGTTATTACACACTAGTGTGGTACTATGCAACCTGGGAGGCAGCCCTAGTTTAACTAGCTAGCGACATAACATAAGCTGGTTGAAAATAAACGGCACCTGGTGCGCACTTCAAAAACCAGGATTTCTCTGTTTAGGAGAAGAACTTTAAAACAAGCTGAGGGACATTCCTATGGGACCTTACTAAACCTGCTTAAAGCAATATGACTAACTGAAAAGTCGCACATAATGAAATCATGTTCTCACATGAGTGACACATAAGAGGGACCAGCTGTCTTTTATTTTTTAAAAACAGAGGCGATTTACAGTAACACATGTTTGTTACTAGGCAGGACAAGGGGTCTATTTAATGTGATGACAGGTTGAGGTCATCTATCCAGCTTAAGTGAAAAGTACACTGTATTGACAAAGGTATTGGGATGCCTGCCCATTACACCATCAGAGGCTTTAATGACATTGCATTTAAATACATAGACAAATACATAGACTTTATGGAGTTGGTTCCCCCTTTGCAGCTATAACAGCTTACACTCTTCTTAGAGGGCTTTCCACAAGATTTTGAAGTTTCTGTGGGAATTTGTGCCCATTCATTCTGTAGAGCATTTATGAAATCAGGCAGTGGTGTTGGACGAGAGGGCCTGGCACCCAATCTCCATTCCAGTTCATCCCATGGGGTTGAGGTCAGGGCTCTTTGTGGGCCAGTCAAGTTCTTCCACACCAAACTAATCCAACCATGTGTTTATGGAGCTTGCTTTGTGCACTGAGCACAGTCATGCTGGAACAGAAAAGGGCCTTTTCCCCAAACTGTGTCCACGAAGTTGGAAGCTTGGCATTGTCCAAAATCTATTGGTATGCTGAAGGATTAGGATTCTCCTTTGCTGGAAGGTAGGGGGCCTAGCCCAAACCCTGATAAACAGGTGTGTCCCAATACTTTTGTCTACAAAGTGCTCACACGTGCACCATGAAGCTCAGTAACCACAAGATAGAACATGCTTGGAGGAAAACACTAACTGCTGATTTTTAGAAAGTTTTTGTTTTTAGCCTGAGGTATGTTTTCTTTCTGTTTTAAGATGTAAGTGCTTTTATGTCAAGCCAAGAGAGTGGGCAAAACATCATCTTAAATGCTTTAAAGATCCCCACATCCCAGAGGTAGTTGGCGAGCCAGGAATTGGCTAGAACTACAATAACATAGCTAAGAAGTAATGGAAAGCTAAATCTGCCAGCTAAGCATGGTGCAAAGTGCATGGCCAAACCACCACACTTGAGTGGAGTTTCTGACATTGTATGATATACTCTTCTGTAAAGAGTATGATGTGAATATACCTACAAAATGAAGTGCAAATAATTTGAGACATAATGACCCCTGTTTTCAGATTACATACTTTTGTCCATTTATATAAAGTTGTCATACAATCTCAGAAACCACATAAGAAACACACTCCTTTGAGGAAACTCCTAACTGGATTTCAGACGGAAATACAGTTATGCAGTACAACATTAATTTCACAAACCAGAAAGATCAAAGATGTGAGAAAAATGGGCTGTGTTTTTTTCAACCTGTGAGAAAAGCATCCCTAACACAAGGCTTTTTGGTCATTTCCAACTGTTTTAAGGGCATGGGTCACTGACAACTCAAATAATCCCCTTGGATGGCCGTGCTGCTGTTCCCACAGCTCCTAATTAAAGCAGTTTACATTATGTTCCATGTGATTTACTACATCATTTGGAAATCGCAATGCTTTTCTAGATGTAAAAACCACAAGACATGAGTCTAAAGTTGCTAACAAATATTTATGTCACAGATTTTGGTTATAGTTTTCCTTAGAGTAACTACAAAACTAAAGAAACACATGTGTTTGTCCAGCAGGCAAAACTGTTTTTCAGAGAACTGTTCTTTTAAGCACATGGAGATAAACTTTGTTAAAATTGTCTGTAGTCACACAAAGAGTCCAAAACAAATGGTTTCAGTATATTTATATTATATCGTATTATCATCACCATCATCACCACCATTATTATCATTATTATTATTAAATTCAATGTAGTACCTGAAACTAATTACACAGAGTGGACAACACTGTCCACCTCAACAAACGGTCCCAGCACAGAGAGAGAGAGAGAGAGACAGAGAGAGGGAGAGAGAGGAGAGAGAGAGAGAAAGAGAGAGAGAGAGAGCGAGCGAGAGAGAAGGCACAAATAGAAATAGAGGGGGAGCGGGACATAGAAAAGAGGGAAAGAAAAAGTGAGGCAATATTGAAATATAAAAACCAAACAGAGAGGACAGAAAAGAGGGATACAATGACAGGGGTGAAAAGGGATTTAGGAAGATGAAGGGTAGGCACTGAACTGGGTGGACATGGCGATACAGACAGAGGCACATAACCAAGACTGGCACAGAATGAAGGGAAATGACATAACACCGAAAAGGCACGGGGAGATAAGGGCTATTTTATCCTTGTCTTTTTTTTTTTTTTTTTTTTAGTTTTTTTTTTTCCTTTAAATGTGAGGAAACTTTAGTGGGACAGGCTGAGGGAGATTACAAGCATTATAAAAAGGCACCAAAAATTTGAAGAAAAAAAAATCTGGAGAACAAATATTATGCATACACAGAATATAAGACATACAACAAAGGCATTTTTTAAAACAGAACAAAAAATAAAATTAATACTATTATTTAGAGAATTATTACTATCATAATTATTACCATGGTTACCATCGTTGTCAGCATAATCAATAAGAAACTATTTCTCTTGTAAATGAAGGACATTCTTTCTCCCTCCTCTCGACTCCACCACTGAAACAAACTCACAATAAAACGAAAAACAGTGTGTGTGTATTTGTAAGAAAGAGATGAGAGAGGAAGAAGGGCACACAAGATAGACTGAGAGTACTTTAGAGAAAGAAACATGGAGCAAATGAACAGGCAGACAGCTATCATGAATGAAGTGCAGGTGTTGGATAGAGACAGACAGAGCAAGAGAGAGAGATAGTGTCTTCACATTAGAGACAGGTTTAGTATTTCTGAACAAAATCACTTTTTATAACAGCACTTAGGCGTGTCGCAATTAGTACCACCATCTGATCAGAGCTACATAAGCTGTATGCAGCTATTTTCCCCAATTCTGTTTTTTCTCCATTTCAGAAAATGCATGTAAATTAAATATGAAAGAATTTACTGAGACATTGTGGGTGCTATAACACCTAATAAACCACACTTACTTGACTGTGACAGGCCTATTTCCAGCCCTCATGTAGTTGAACCTTTCCTGCATAATATGTTGGTTGTTAACTATGACTGTCTTATAGGCTTTTGCAGTACTATTATGTAAGACTGTAGCATTCAAATGTACCCTCAAATCACATCCTTAAAATATTTCAGTTTACATATAATCACAATCCAGTACACTGACCCAGACATAGACACTGAAATGAGTGTCTGATAAGCAGGTCAGCATGCTACATGAGCACAAAATAGCAGTTTTGTTCAGAAATACCAATCCAATCTCTCAATGTGGTGCACATTCTGCCAGCAGGGGGCAGTGGATGAGAGATTAGGACTCATACACTTCAAACATCTCAGTGTAAGACTAACTGGAGCATTTCATAAAGCAGAATCTCTGAGTTAAGCACAAAGTCAAGCTTGTACAGTTAGAACAAAGCTGGGGGGCATTCAACTTAAGCTTGGTCTTAAGATATCTGGCTAACTGAGAAAGTCTGCGTTATGAAAACCACTCCCCTGGAATCAGCTTCTCTACAATGCTGACAAGAGAAAAAGGTCATCCCAGATCATCAGACTCGAGTCTTGAGAAGTCTGACATATGTATGGCCCTTTGACTGAGGTAATGACATCAATGGCGATGTTCAACAGATGTTTTATCCTGTTCACTCACAGACAAGTGCGGGTTATTTTGGCAAGCAACTAGCTGTTGCTCAGTCCTGTGCGAAGCCTAGCATGGTTCTAGCAGTAAGTGAGACTGAAACGCAAAACGACACAAAAACGTACCCAAAAAAAAAAGACAAAAATCTGTATGTGTAAATGATAGCACCACATGGCGGTACAGTACCATCCAGTGTGATTGCATGAGGTGAAAAATAACAGTACCGCTGCAGCTATTGCTGCTTTCCTATGCAACAGAACCATGAGAGGGACCTTTAATACTGAGACACAGAAGGAAAAAAAAAGTAGTGTAACATTGACCAGCATTTCTTCAGCCGAGCTCCAGTTAGTGTATGGTTACTTTAGTGTTTTTATGTCGCCCTTTCAGTGATCACTGTGTGCGTGTGTATCTCCTCCATCCCCCTCTCGCTCTTTGAAAGCTTTTCTTGTTTTTGTTTTTTTTTTTTTTTTTTTAAGTGTTATTAACTCTGTTCCTGACCCACCCCCTTAAGTTCTTCTTCCTACAAAGTGAAAAATACTGATTGTGACTGGCTCTCCTGCTTCACTCTCAGAAGAAGGAGTACTGGTTGTCGATGGCTCTCGCCCGGCCTCCCTCTCTCTCCTCACCCTCGGCTCCTTCCAGCTGGCGGAGAGGCACATCCCTCTCTCGCTCTTCACACTCATCCGTCCCACTGCCTGCTGCACCCCCACCTCCTCCTCCCCCTGCAGCACCCGGGTCACTACCCCGTTCCTGAGGGGGCGTGGGGGGCGGAGGGCGTCCAGGCGGGAGTGGGGGAGGAGGGGGTTGAGGGGGGCTACGGGGTCTGCTGCTCAAGTCTGTGAGAGAGACAGAGAGAGACAGAGAGACAGAGAGAAAACGAGGAACAGAGAAACATAGAGAGAGAAAAACAGAGAAAGAGAGAAAATAAGGAAGAGAGAGTAAGACAGGCAGAAAACAAGAGGAAGGGGAGGTGACAGAGTAAGAGCAAAGAAAGTGAGAGATAGAGACAGAGTGACAGAGTGAGGAGATTTGAGATAGAAAGGAGAGAGAGCGGAAAGAGAGGAAAAAACAGAAACAATAGCAAAAAGCATAAAAAGAAAACAGGATTGATAGGCAAAAATAATGTGCAATACATTGAAATGGGAAGTGCCGGCGAAAGTGAGCGGAAAGAGAGAAGGGAGAAGGAAGAAAGCAGAGAGAAAGAAAGTAGAGAGATCAAACAAGAGAAAGAGTACATAAATGAGTAATCCCTATAAAAAAGGCACATGCATGGTTCCCAGTAATGGAATCAGTCAACACATGGGACAGACACCCTACACCCTGTCTCCACGACACACTTTCCGATACTGAAATTACAGTTTACATTTTTTATTTAATTTCATTTAATTTAAGACTCATCTGAGTCAATGAAAAGTTGTACTACAAAAAACTTCACATCGTGGAGAAAGGTTAATTGCCTGTCAAATGTGTCATTGGATCATTTAAATATGAAAAGCTGTATTGAGTACAATTGCTGTTGTGAGATAAACACAAGCTACAGTGAGCAATGTTCAATGCTGTCTGGTGACAAAAGGCCTAGGATGGAGATCTATGCAACTGAAATCCAGCCGTGAATGGAACATTAGGCAGACAGATGTGCTCTGAGGTGAACGGATGAGCTGCTGCTCCACTGCCTCCCATCTCTCTCTCTCTCTCTCTCTCTCTCTCTATCTCTCTCTCACCCTCTTTCACTGCTAGTGTTCAGGACCTCTTTCCTTATACTTCATTTTCCTGTCTCCTGTTCTCCAAGCTGGATCTCTTGTTTTCTCCCTTCTCTATATTATCTGTGGAGATTAAACATATTTGTTTAACAGAGAATAAGATAATTTTCAGTACTTAGTCAATGAACAGGAAAAAAAGACTTTGACTCAAAACACCTTTAGAAAGGAAGCCAATGGGCAGGTGCTAAAGACTGAGGCTTTGATTAGAGTCTGTTTTTCTGGACTTTTCTGTTTTACTGGAGAATGGGTCAAACGTGTTATCTGTGGTAATCAAATGCATTTTATACATATATAACACTGATACTAATTTGAAAATGCAGGAATTTTCCTTTAATTGTCTCAAAATTTCCATGTATGTTTTTAGATTTTAATTTCTTACCTTTAAACTAACTGTCCTTTGAGTCGCTTTTACGTTATGCTTCTCCAGCCACTATACATTTTTACCTTGCTATGCTTTTTCTAACCTGGGATCATTACTGGGACCTTCTCTTCACACTTTGTCATTTCATTCCCTCTCTGTCTCTCTCCATTAAATCTGGTCTCACTTACACACAGTCAGAGATGGGGGTTGATGGAGAGTCAGGGTGGCGCGTGGTGATGACATCACAGACTGTAGGCCGGCTGCCTGCCCTGTCCCGGCCTGCGAAGATGACCCAACGACAAACAACAACAAAGACAGCCAATCAGAGCTTTGGTTTGTAGTGACAGGGGAGGGGCCTGAGGCAAGAAGGTGGCTCAAAGAGGCAGAGCAAAAGGTGGTGCATAAAGTGGAGAAACATGTATATGATCACAGAATGAAGAAGAAACAAATATAACTGGCTGGAGTCAAAAGAGGGTGATCTTAAAGGAATATGGATAAGATGCAACATGGTCAGTGTCAGTCTGATATTATGGCACAGGCATGGCTATGAGGTGGAAGGCATTTGGTACAGAAAATTAAGTAATTAAAAGGGTACTGGGGTGTAATAATGCATCGGGACTTTGTGATATTGTAACGCAAAACTGTGAAAATGTATTGTGTAGAATGGATGTTCAATTAATTTTGCAACTGCACTGTACCCCAACCAACTCAGTCCAGCAGTCATCCAACATTCGAGCTCTGGTATTGTAATGGAATCCAACAATTAGGGTCATCATTCTTCATTTGAACTTTGTTCTATATGTCCTAAGAATTTCGATTTGTCAAGCCAGCATTTTGAATCAAACTGAATAATGGGCTGAGTATATCATTACACCCCAAAATGAAAATGAATGTTAGACAGAACAATAATAGTTGCTTGAATATACTTATTTTTTAACTCATCTTAGTATGTGTTCTTATAATAGGGTATTCGATCAAGACAAATGGTAGTACTACAAATGGAAGCAATCATATACACTTAAGATAAAAACAGGTCACTAAATCAACTTGTAGCTGCATATAATTAATGAATGTTAGATCTTCCATATTTTCATATTTCATTCAAAACAGTCTTGATTTCATTCTTTTTTGCAATATTTAAATCGCTTAGAACTACAGATACTCAAATAGCAAAATACCTAATAAAGAATAAAGAAAGGAGAGGAAATGGGGTGGGACAAGGTGTGAAATGAAGCACAGTATGAGAAAGAAGAGGTGGCAAAAGGAGAGATTGTGATGAACCTGTGGATAAAAGCTGCTGTTAAGATTTGGAGTGGTAGTGGGACACTAGAAAAAGAAGCAGACTGAAGAAGTCAGGCCATGTGTGTTGGAAAAAAAAAAAGCAAAAACCAAAGTCAGAAAAATCATCACAGTCAAAAAAACAAAGCCATGCACAGCCAGCAAACTGCAAACTTTGCTCATGTGAATGGAGCTGTGTGTGTTGGATTGTATATGATGTAAAGTCACAGACTGTGCTGAAATACATGCTCTGCCTGGCGACCGGACATGACCTCACACACAGACAAAATCCCATTTTAGCCATATTACATTGTCATGAAGCTTATGCGGTGGCTTGCAGTACGTCTATACCGCAAAATTGCATTCACATAAAGGCACAAAGTGGAGAAAGCAAATGCATTGTGGCCTCTATAAATACACTGAAAGTTTCCCAATAACGCAGGAAAACTGGCCCTTAAACTTTATTTAGAAAGCTTACGAGATGGTACCCGTGCCTAAAACACTCTTCTGCCCAATCATACCCTAAACCTAAGCCCTCCACCCCTTCAGCACTGACCCCAGGTGTGGGTACCTGGCTGTCGGACAGCTGTGGCCCCCACAAAGCTGATGAGGGTAACGTCTGAGGCCCCCCCAGATTCCAGGGGGATGGGGTGCACCCGGAAGTGCTCCAGCATGTCAAAGATAGACTGGAACCAGAGATGTTGCACGCGACATTGGCCATCCTCATTGAGTGAGAGACGTAAGTGCTGTGGTGAGAGGGAAAGGGGGAAGAGAGAGAGATTAAGATATTAACACAATGAAATGAGGCAGGGATAAAGATGAAGGATAAAGATAAGGCGAGGGAGAGGGAGATGTGGATGAAATAGGATAGGCAATATCTATATGATGTTACTACTTGCACTTAACCCTTAAAAGTCTTAAAAGTCACTTATTTTCAGTGATGATAAATGTATGCTGCAATATTATTAATTTCTCTCTCCTAGATTGCTAAACAAGCTGGATGGATTCTAAAATTTGATTGATATAAACCGATTTTTGTGGCGAAAAAAATAATATCCTACAAAAAACAATATCATCCTACATCAAAACAAATGAGAAAAGTTGTCATTAGAGATTTGAATTTCAAAACAGAATGTAAATGACATAAATTACTCACCAATTTCAGAATTTTCTAACTATGTAATTAGTCAGGTAGCTTTCTATTTACAGTAAAACAATTATGCTAAGTAAATCAGCCGAATAGCATCATACCAGTGATAGCCCTACACTCCGTATTCTGTAAGGCTGAATGTGTCTCACCTAGACTCACCTTAGCTTTGCCCTGGAAATTGAAGGTAAGGACATACTCCCCCCGCCGCGTCTCACTCTGCCGTACCAGAAAGACTCCGTGGCTCGCCATTCCACCAGCCAGCACCAGCTGGGCGGCCTTTAGCCGTGAGAGCGTGCCATGAAACCACTGACACTCACTCAGCGGATGCTCCACCGGTTCTGCCACCGAGCTCTCTGAGAACAAGAAGGACCCTGAAGAAAAAGAGCAGCGTAATGAGGGTAACTATACTTTCTATATGAGCAGGTATGGCAAAGACAGTGTCTGAGGCTATGTGGATTATAGATCAAAGGACTGGTTTTGGCCAAAATCAACTGTGGATGGTGACATATTTGGTTTCAAAACCTGATTCTTCAGTATTTGAGTAAATTTATAAGGAAGGCTAACATATCATACTAAATTACACTTTAAACACCAAGTAATGTTTTGGCAAATTGACTACATTCAGGATGAGAGTAAAACTAGTATTCTATTTTGGCCAAATTATCACTTTAAACACCATAAAGTGGATTCTACTTCTGAATCCACTTCAGTTATTGATTATTTACCAGTCTAGAGCCATTAGGTGATAATACCTGTGGCATCAGGGGTCTCTGCAAACGGCGTGCCGAGACTAGCTCCGCCTCCGCCCAGCAATCGACTGTCAGATTCATCAAGAGGGGCACGGGGCGGCAGCTCAGGAGGTAGAGGCTCCAGCAGTGGAGATCCACCCACCCCTCCATAACATACTGCCGATCAAACACAAAGTTACTGACTGCGATACAACTAAACAAAAATATTGCATTTACATGAATTCATATAACTTTCCAGCTGGAATTAGCACAACACATAATACTGAAGTAAAATAAAATTTTAAAAAATGAACAGTTAATTAGTGGACTTACAACCGCTGAAGCTTTTCAGTTTTAATTACTTTCACAGGAACAGAGTATAAACTATAACAGTTAACTAAGTAAACAAAGACCAACACATCAAATTATTATATAATAATTACACCACAAGACATAACAGATCAATTTGTTATTTCAACAATTTTTGTACCTACTGTTATTTTTTCAATACATTGAATTCAGCGTATAAAAAACACAGCTCAGTTCACAATTACAAGGAAAAATTCACTTTTCCTTGAGATGATTTTATGTGGCTCACTTAAAGTACAAGGACAAATTTAAGGCCAGAATTCACTTAAGACATTAAATGCAAGTGACCACGCACTCCATCTAAACATGCTCAGCTTGCATGACTGAAATGTACAAACTGCATGTTTAGCATACTCTGTGTGAGTTCTATGTGAGCAAATCCAGGATACTGGTTCTGCTGTTTGTGTTTTAGAGTTTTTAATTTGCATAAAATAATACCTTCACAGTTCATCTATGAACTACCCATTAAGCTTACTACACCACATTGTTACACACAACATACAGACCTTGAGATAGGCGGTCACTGAATTCTGGCGTGCCACTGAGGTCCGTCTGTACACCGCCACACACACCCTCAATGTCTTCTTGCTCACTAGGATCAAGGATCAGATGGTGGAATTTACACAATGCAACTGGGACTACCACTTCAAATATCGCTACTGACTAGTTGATTTACTTGTCTATGTTTGGCCCACAAATTAGTACGTTTCGAAGCTATCGTGGTTGAGAGTTGCAATTTAATACTGAATGCAGTATGAAATGCCATCTTGTTTTAGCTAATTGATACTTTGCAGGTTGGAAGAGTTATGCTAATATTAATATCATCTCAACTGCAAATCAAATTATGAGACATAGGTACATTGAATATTCATCTGATTAAATCAGATGTTCCCAAAATTATATAAAGTTTGACCAACCTTAAACCATTTGCTATGAAAAACAAATTTGCAGGTAGAACACAGACGGACCAATTCTGTTTTATTTGGCAAAAAAATACTGTTTGAATAACTCAAAAATAATTTTCAGTTTCCATTCAGTCATAATATTGTCATCTATAATAGATATATTTTACCTTAGACAGATGCCATTCCTGATGTCACTCAGCCAAGCTCTCATCTGAATTGCATCTCTGGTTTCAATTACATACTGCACCTGCCCTTCCAACTGATAATATGAGAAAGAGACATGAGCAAGAGAAATGGTAAGAACAAGACAGAGGAATATAGAGAGAGCAAAATAACAAAAGAGGAAAACATTAAACTAAATCAGGTAACAAGCAAGTCATTGAAAGACTGGCCGTGAGAGATCCTTAAATCTGGAAAGAGGAGAGTCTAATCAGACAAAAACAGTAAGATGGAAACAGGAACTAGGGAAACAAGGAATGACAGTGAAGACATACCTGAAGAAGAAAAGTGTTCTCCTTATCTGGCACCTCAAGAGCTGTAGTACTCCTCACATCCACAATGGAGCAGCATGGTATAGTCAGTCTGGGCTTGGAGGACTGAATAGTAAGAGCAGAAACTTTCTGTTTAGCTCAAATCCATTTCTTGTCAATTACATTACCTGGATTCGAAGCACCAAACAGGCTTAAGCTTTCACCTTAGAAAACAAATTAAATAATCGAGACAGCTAAATCAGATTTTACTCCAAATACAATATTCTGTATCTAAATTTTCCTTCGCCAGACACCCCTGTGGCAATGATGTTGTCTAGAGTCACATATTCCAGTGAACACGGTATTATTTTACAGGTCTTTCGTGTCTTGTTACCATTGTTGTTCAGTGTTCTATTTTCAAAGAATTAAACAAAACTCCACTGATTTTTCAAAATGTCTGCATCATTTAGTGTTTTGATGTTTTTTTAGTTCTTTACAATAAGCTGTGATGGGACCAAGGGGTGGTATTGTGTATGCAAAAATAGACATTTACTATTCAGAACATGTAACTCTGACTTGTATGTAACTGTCATGAAAAAGTCTCATTTGTTATAGGTCAAAATCTTCTCAAATGGAATCGTAACTATTTAATGTAATAGCTTCCTGTGAAGTACCTTTCAGAGGTGTGAAATGCTTCAGGTGTCTGGTACCTCTCAGCAATGTTATGAAAGTGCTTTTTACACTGAATGTGATTACATCTTAATGGCTTAATTACACAAAATATCTATAAATTTCCATGTTCAATGAAATATCTTAGTATAATCCTTAAAAGATAATGTTTTTATTATTTTATTAGTTGAATCCTGAATTAATTTTTATCACTTACCTTGGGAGGGATGTAAAACTCCAGGAAGTACTCCTCTCCCCTCTCCCCTCCTTCCTTGTCTCGCTCTTTTAGAACCAACCGACATTTGTGCCAGCGCGTACCTCGTCCTCCTATAGCTCCTCCAGTGACCAGAGGCTGCATTCCACCTGTCTGCCCTACACCAGGGCCAGATGTTGTGTTGTTGTCTGTGCCATGGTGGAGCAGTCCAAAAGAAAAGCCCGGAAAGCCGTGAATGCCAGCAAACTCGTCTGAGGATGAGAAGACAGTCACTCCTCCCTCTCGAACAAGCCTGCCTGTCTTCCTGGGGGCTGCAGCACTGCTGGGGGGCAGGGACGAGGGCAGGAGGGCCGGAGAGGGTCCCACTGTGGCAGGCAGAGTGGGCGGAGGAGAACGGGACAGCCGCAGCTTCTCCAGTCGATGACTCCACTTCTCCTTTTCACTTTCTCCGTTACTCCTTCGCCGGTCGCGGGCTTCAGAAAGAGACAGGGAGGTGGCGCTGCTGGACGAAGAGGGAGGCAGGGAGGATGAGGAAGAGTGAGGGAGTGAGAGGGGGAGAGAAAGAGAGACAGGGAGAGAGGATGGGATGGCCTGGGAGCCTGAGCTCCTCTTGCCATCCTGGAGTCCTGTAGTGTAACTGTAGCTGGAGGGCAGTTGTGTTGGGTTTGAAGGGCCACAGTTCTGGGGAGAATCGCTGGAGGAGCTTCGCCAGTGAAGGATGCCCCGAACACTCCCCCGAACACTCCGGCCCACATTGCGTAGTGAAAAGCGCTTCTTCAGTTTGTTTTTGGAGTGAGCCCCATTGCCTTTAGAACCGGAGTTCAATTGCACACCAGAGGTGGTGCTTATTGTAGTCTGGCTGCCATCGGTTCTGTCAGTCAGGGCCCCACCCTCTGCTTCTCCATCCTTCCCTGCTTGCTCATCTGACTCCGCCTCCTCACCTGTCACAGGTCCCGCCCAGCCATCCTCCTCCTCTTCCATGTCTCCATTGCCAGGCAAACTGCCAGGACACTGCTTAAATGTCAATTTGTCCTCCCTCCGTCCATTGTTGCCACCCATCGAGGAGGAGCAAGATGATGAAGTGGAAGGGGGAAGAATTTTTGTGTGAGCATTGGAGTCCTGAAAAGCCCCAGGGTTCTGGAACCTCTCCCCACCTCGACCGTCCAGTCCTGGCCGAGTCGACATGGGCTTTGGAGGAGCCCGAACGTGGGCAGGTGGGCAGGGGGTGGTGGCCTCGGGTGGCAGAAGGGGTGGAGACGTCGCCTCCTCTTCCAGTGATGTAGCATCTGATTGGGCCACCCAGCTCCCTGTCCCCTCTCTCCCTGCACCACTTCCCTCAAGTTCGCTCTCAAAATGTCGAATGAATCTGTCTGTAAAGCGGCGGCAGAAAGCTGCAGCAGAATCTGGGGAGTAATGCGGGTTCTCCAGCAGAAAGGCCCGGAAATGCCGGGCGAAGTCACCAGCGGCTACTCGGGCATGGAGCTCACAGAACTCGGTCCAACTAAGGCATGGAGAAGGTGAAGGGGTGGGCGTGTCTGAGAGAGAAGACAGTGGCTGGCCAGCAGGAGTGGGAGGGGGTAAAGGTGGAGGACGTGGGGAAAGGGGCAGGAGGGAAGGAGATGGAGGGGAAGGAGAGGGGGATGGAGATGGAGGAAGAGGGGAGGAGCTTGCGGCAGCCCGCGGGCTGGGTGGGGTTAATAGGGAGCCGTTCATAACTGACTAAATGAGCGACTGATTTATGGTGACCTGGAGACTAATCACTGAAGCCTTTTTATCAAGGATCGAGCGATTGTCAGAATCTGATGAGTCCAGGAGGAGGCACGCTCTGTTCATCGGGTAAGGTTTCACACAGCTCACAAGTCTAGGAAAACTGAGAAATGATGATGGTCTTTCCCCATTTAGATAGTGACTGGACTCTTAGCTGATAAGACTGCTCTAAAATAGTTTCTGCTCTCCACATGAAGCAACCCGTGCTAACTTATATACAGGCATCTTCAGAATATATCAGAAGGATGATGAAGAGCTAGTGTTGATGAAGTAGTGGACCTGACAAGAAGCTTTATTCTCCTCTGGTGGTCTTGCTGTTTTTACGGCCCTACAAGCAACCAGAGGAACGGATCCATGGCCTGCAATTAAACAAAGCAAGAATGTTAAAAAGTCACTCGTAACTGTCCTTAACTCTGACTGCTGTACAGGAACATCTCTGAAATTGAAACCTGCAATAGAATGGGGACACAATTGACTACTACTTCAACTACCACTTTTACTACTAACAATAGTAATAATAATGAAAATAATGTCGCAGAACAGCCGTGTCTTCAAAGTAAGCTATAATTTTGTAACCATTATATTTTTTTTATTTTATTTTATATTAGAGTTTTGACTGGATTGATGTGCTTCACAATTTAAGCTCCCAACAAGAAAAACACACATTTAATGTCACCAAAGAACATCCTACAAAACTCTCAATCCCACATGCAAGCTCATGATATAATTGTAAACTGAGAGTGTATGCATGGACCTTCCCCTTCCCAAAACACACAGTAAGCCCTTTAGGTCATTCCCCAGAACTGCATGAATGAGTCAAATTTTAAAAACAGCATCTATAAGCGCTAGCGGGATATGCCTCGTTATTATTCCTGGAACACCACGCTTAATGTCCAAAGAATGACACAAAGCAGGTTGTTCTGATCAACTCCTCATGTGACTGATTTGTTTTTTTTTTAGTCTGGTAATAATCTAAATCAGCATTTTCGTAGTTTTTCATACTACTGATCAGCCACACATGGATGGCCTTTTCTAACTAGAATGGAGATCAGCAGGTTACGGTTTGAGGTGAAATCTGCAAAACACTGATCTGAACAGCAGCTCACCATGCCTAAACTATGCAATTATGTTTATTTCATGTAAATAGTTTAGGTTATTAGGAAATATGGACAAACATGAGCTGCCCATTCACAATTTAAGAGTAATATCTTAAGACTGCATGTTGACCACGTCAGGTAGATAAAAAGCAAGATTATTGACAGCAAAATCATTTCTCCAGCTCTCTTAACAAGCTGGGACCAAAACATCATGAAGGAGCCGGCCATCCACTTACCATTTTCGGGTCCGTGTGTAACTGGAGGACGATGCCTTTCTCGTGTTGTGGCTTCGCTAGCGTTGGATGGAGAGAAAAATAACAGATCAGGCCTGGCTACCATAACCCAGCTGTCATGTAATCACTTGGCTAGCCTGGGAAATTAAGCCCCAGTCGACGAGACAAACGCTGTATGTGGCACGGTGGTCACATTTTGCCTAGGAGTAAAAAATTACACTTAGCTTAGCTCCACAACGGGCTAATAATGTAAACACGCTCCTCAGCCAGAGGCTAACGAGCTAACTGGGCAACTTTTGTTAATAAAAGCGTTAGCCAGCTTGCTAGCTAGCTCCGACACAGTTAGTTTAGCTCTGGACTCCCTAACTTAACCTACCTGCATCGAAATTGACGGCATTTGAGACAAGAAGAGACGAAACTGCCACGCAAAGTAGCTAATGTAGCCTCCTAACCAGCTATTCGTAAACTGCCTGCCTTGTAAATAGCTAACTAGCCAGACAGCTAGAGGGCTAGCTGTGTGGCCACTAAGCCAGTGTTGTTGCCTTCAATATCACTTCTCATTCCTCTCTGTCTCTCTCTCTCTACCCCTATCTAACGTTTTACATCAATTAAGGGTGACAGTGTCAATTAGTCTGATGTTAGCTATCACATCTATTGTTTTGAAGACCATATATTCCTCTGATGTTTTGAGAATATGAATATTTCTCTGCTCCTGTCCCAGTCTGTCTCTCGCGATATAGTGGGAGAGAGTGTAGCCTGGGGGGCCAGGGAGAGTGGAGAGCATAAGGGGATTTCAATGGGACAATTAATGCACTGACGATCAAAACTCACAGGAGCAGAGACCAGAGGTCCCAGCATTCATGGAAAAAATTATGATCAAGCATAGACAGATTAGACTGAATGGGGTGACTCATTAATTATATGTGACTTTGTGTATGTGAACTTATTTCTAGGTTGGCACATATTGATAGTTTACATTTTCAGTCCTGTATTAGAACTGATCAAATTTCAAAACTGTCCCAAATTTTTAAAAATTGTTATAATACATGCCCATTTCTTTTATGCCTAATCAGAATCAGAAAAAAAATATTGATCCCAGAAGAAATTGCTTATGTTATGGAGCACAGAAACAGGAGCAATATAAAATATTAAATCTAAATAAGTCCAATAACTGTTGTAAAAAAGAAAGAAGGAAGAAACACTAAAATACGATGACGAGACACATAGCAGTCATTATGTGCTTGCAGCCTCCTTGTGCCTGCACTCTAATTCTTACATTCTACTGATAATGATCCTCTTATTAATCAAGTTTCTGTCTTTATAGTGTGATTTTAAATAATTTATTTTTGTCACTTATTTTGTGTCATCTAAGAGGGTCTTTTTTTTCTTTCTGGGACTCAGCTTAAACAAAACACAATCCCTTCAGATTCTCAGATAATAAACAAATAACATTGATATATGATGTAAGACAATTCTACTAGAAATGTCATCATTTTTTTAATTGATGATCTTTGGAGGTTAACAAGGCCCCACTTGTTCCCAGCATGGTGTAAGAGTGACAGTCAAATTATAGCCTGTCCTATTGTCTTGTACTTCTAGAGGTATGCAGAGGGCAACTGTCAACAAGTCCCTTAAAATCAGGCAATGAATGGTAACTATGATGCATTGTATATTGGATTTTACATACCATAGACTCCTGTTATCTTCACAACCCCCAAGGCAGAAGTTACTGGATCCAGTGTTGCAACTGTTCACTGCAGCAACCAGTGTGTTTGGACTTTTTACCCCTGAGAGAGCCCCAACCCCCATATACTTCCTCTAAAGGTAAAATATGTGCATGTGTATGTGATTCTGTGTACTCATGGACATTTCACACAGTAATGTCATGCTCATCTTCACTTTATGTTCTTTACATCGCAGAAGAAAGTCATTTAGGCATCCACTTGCTAAACAGAGGGAACAAACAATCATCAGGCCTTTAACTGGCTATAAACGGCACTCTTTCCTCTCAGTCAGAATATTCTCCTCACCCACACTGCAGTCAGTAAAAAGCATCCTTAACTTACAGATGATAGATGTGTTGTAATTACCGGTATATTATGTGATATAGTCATTGCCTCAAAATACCATTATTTCAGTTTGAATCAGTAGAGCTATGCTACAAACATGTGCTCCGCCTAGAATACTCAACTCTCAACCCAAAGCAATGACTTCAGTTTAAAGACTTTTTTTAACTATTTGAGATATTGAATGTGCTTCCCAAATTTATACATGTCCGTCCCATGCCTGTGACAGCTAAAAATCCCCAAAAGTATCAGTGACATAAATGGTGTCACTTAAAAAAACACTCGAAAAAGAGTCATCGTCGTGAGTTTGCTGCATTCTAAATACGTAGGTAACTGATGTGCAGTGCAATACATGGTGATTATCCACAAAACAATGGAAACCCCCAATTGAAAACACTTCTAACCATTCAAACGAGTCATATTAGGAAAAAATGCCAATTGGTAGCACGTCAGCTATGAAGAAAAGTCTGAACCGCATTTTGATAAATGTTTGAAACACCATGAGGCACATGCTGGAGTTCCAAAAGACTAGAGGCCCAACTGCAGGTGCATTGATCTAAAAAGCTGAAGAAAGTGAAGAGGAAAGTTATGAGAACAGCAAAGCAGAAAAGTGGTACTCAGTGATAGATTGACACTCACAGAATTTTTTAACCCCAAATTTTCCCCTTACACTATACATCATTGGCCAAGACATATTTGATGTCAAAGTCCTTAGCACTGTAATGTAGCTTAATCAGTAATGGAAGTCTATGTCACCTGAAAGATATTTCTATTTCTTTTATATTATCCTCACAGGTCCACTGCAAAACTTTGTGTTTTGATCGATGAACTATTTAATTGTGCAGATTTGTTTTTAATGCTGTTCTGCTAATTGGATAGTTCCTAAATATCACAGCCAGGAGTTTCCACAACTGAACCTGCACGCCAGTGAATGTGTCTCAGCTGCAATAAAAAAGTTTACATTAGGCTTCACATAGCTGGAATATGTGTCAGTCATTTAGGAAGTATGCAAGACCGAAGCATAAAGCCACACTACATCATGTGGGGAGCGAAAAACAGGGGTGCCTGTGCAAAGTAAAAAAGTACCCGAATGCTGTTGCTATAGAAGCATTCACCAGATTCTGTGTCAGTTAGTAGTATCTAATTTCTAATGCATTAAACCCCATATACATTTTAATGAATAATCCAATACAGTCTGATGAGTTGATTCTAAATATTTTCTGACATATGAATGTGTTTATATTCGGAAAAGTTAAAGAATGTCTACTGTTAAGCATAGAAGTAAGTTTATGACTGTGCAGATAGCTGAAGTCAGGTCAAGTCAAATAGGTGTTTATTGATCTGAAGTCACATATAGTCATAGAGCCAGCACACAGAAGTAACTAATCCATAGTTCTTTATTAGTATGTGTATGTGTGTGTGTGTGTGTGTGTGTGTTCAGGACTGTTTTTTGAAGAATCAAACCCAAGGAGACAGAAAGCATGCACATTTAGACATGTGTATAGAAAACATGTATCCCTATAAGATGGATATTTCACTTGAAATTGTATCACGTTATCATAATAAATCTGGGCCTTCTGGTCACATGGGAGTGTTTTTTTTATCAAAACAATAAGGAATGCAAATTTTATTGTAGCAAATACAAGTAATGAAAAAAAAACATTTACATACAGTAAACAGTGAGATTCCTCCGGGACCATGGTGCTACACAAAGAACAAAAACAAAAACCACACGACTACATAAGCGCAGGCAGGACAAGACTAAAGAACAGCAGTACAGTGCAGATGATGAGCAGTAACAGTACTAATGTGAGTGTATACAGTATTATGACATACTGTACTCAAGCAGCAAAGTTGTTAAGTGTGCAAAAATGCAAAGAAATGCAAAGACTGAGGTAGACAGCTAGCATCTTCCCTGTGTGTTCACAGAAAGGCAAGTAGTTATGGCAATGAGTATGTACAGCCCCCTCAAGATTTCCACATGTAAGATAAAAAAATGCACCCTGTGTGCTGCTAAAGGAACCCAAGAGGGTGCCTAAAGAGTGACAAGAACATCTAAATTAAATCAGACAGCTTCCATGGCCTCTCCAATCACCAGATCTTTATACATTTACATACTTTATTTCATTATACATTTATGGCACGTTGTGGAGTGCATTCTCTCCCCTGCTTCATTCACAAAAAGACTGGAAGTTTTTCTTCTTGAAAAATGTCCAGTATCTTCATCTCACACTTCAGCACTCGTATAACAGCATTCCAAGACCATAGGAAGCTGTTCTGCAAAGGTGGACTGCAATACTTATCAGTTACTTGGCATTTACACATTGTTGAGTGTTTGTTATTTTTCCATGGGCTGTAGTTGTCCTTCTAGAAAATTCATTTAAAACTGTTTGTGTGGATAGTGTCAATGCAGCAAATGGACTCTAGTATATGTCTATGTTTGACACATACATTATCAAGTGTATTTGTGTCCTCGCACCTCTGAAAACAAGCCAGTCCTTCACTGTAAGTCCTACTGGGTGGAATAGCTTGATGTGCTGCAACTATAAATGAATACAGAGCGCACCACAGTATAAGGCTGACATTTAACTTGAAATTTTATCACTGAAGTTATGGTAATAAATCTGGTCTTTTTGGTCACATGGAACTCCTGATATCTTTTATCAAAACAATAAAAAATTTCAATGTGGCAAATACAAGTAATAAAAACAACAAAGGAGTACTCTTAGATGGTTTATCCAAAACTGAACTACATAATTTACATTACTTCAGACAAATCAGAAAAGATCTGGGGGATTTTGTCCCCGCTTATCAATCAAAAGGTAGTTGCTGGACATGAAAAGGGTAGCTGCATTTTTCCGCAGCAGTGGAGCAGGCTTACCCCACAGTCAAGAATACAATCTGTAGTTTATTTAAGTTCAAGTTTATTTATTTATGTAGCACATTATCATACACAAAAGGTCATTCAATGTGCTTTGCAGAAATAGAGAATAAAAATAAAATAGAATAAGATAATGGGAGAGATAAAAGAAAATTGAAAATGCAGTAGAAGTGCAAATATTTAAAAGAAGATGGAGGAGAATAGTGCAGGTTTTAGCAGCATTTTAAAGCTGGCTGCAGTTAGTGCAGCTCTGATACTGACTGAGCTGTTTGTTCCAGCAGCGTGCTGTGTAGTGTCTAAAAGCCATTTCACCATGTACTGTGTGTATGTGTGTGTGTTTGTGTATGTGTGTGTGTGTGTGATATGTGGAATACCTTGATGAGCTGCAACTGCTGTACAAATAAATACAAAGTGCACCACAGTATAATACTGGTGTGTAATTAGATAACTGAACTTTTACAAGTTTGTTTACATACATTCTTTAAATGCACATCATAGATTCTCACTACCTAATAAGTAGTTGCAGTATATGCAGTGTGTATACAAACAACTTGCTATGCAGTAATGCACTGTACATTCCTATTATATTTAAATGCATACTGTATACTACAGAAACACAATGTAATAATGCATACTACATACAGTGCATGTTATATTGAGCTCAGTGATGCATGTGGGGAATGAGGGCTAGACCATATGATCCAAACCCACAGAAGCTCATCAAGATACCGATTTCAAGTAACTGTAAAGAACGGGCTTGTGTCTACGTACAGAGAAATCAGCATGGCAAAGTAGTCATACTTTAATTTTAATATATATTCTAACTGCATAGGCAACACCATTCGGTGGCTGGATTTTAACAAAAGTATCAAGTATTTTGTGTGTGTCTGTAAGTGTATTTTGTGTATGTGTGTATGCGCATGTGTATGTCTCTGTCTCCCTCGCCCCACCCCCTCGCCCACTCCCTTCCCATCTCCCTCATTCCCTTCCCATCATGGTTCCTCTCTCGGACCCCCGTTAGACCTTTAAACCCCCCCACTTCCCTGATGACGCTCCGAACGCGCTGGCCCGGTTTCCGCCGCCCGGACTGTGTTTGGTGAATGTACCGTTCTGTGCAGGTTCGGGATGGTACTCGTCAAGGAATAGTAAGTAACCTGTTAAAATAACACCTTTCTGGGCATGTAAATTCTTTTTGTTTTGGTAAAACCGGTTGCCATTGTGTCTCCCAGGGCCCACACATTACATCACTCACAGTTCCTGCGGTACTCTGATTGGGTTTGTTCGTTCTCGGCTAGCGCTAGCTCGGCTTGGTTTCTTTAGCCTGTTCGCTAAACTTAGCTGGTTAGCGGTTCTTTTGGTTCCAGCTCAAATTAAACGCCAGGGCAGGAATGCAGCTTTGTCTTATTGCCCACACTCCATCTCAGCACACACAATAAACATTGCCTTGTACACGTGTGCCAGTAAAAATGGAAGAAATTGGCTACAGCCTCTTGGTTCACGCCCGTCCCTGAGCTAAAGGCTCGGGAGTGTGAGAGCTGCTAGCCCTCCAGTGATCATATATCAGTCCGCTATCCAAGTCTCTTAATGTTTACACCTTACCTAATTGCTCTTTTCTCTTCTCTTTCAGTCAAGTGGTGTTGCCATGTTCAGTAGAAGAGGTAAGTGATATTTATATTTAAACCTTGTGGGACAGCTCTCATTGGTTAGCTCTGTGGCTACAACAGGCTTTTACCATTTTAGTCATTGTAATTCTGTTATTATGATGCCATTTTTCTGTTTACATACTCATTATTAAACGTCGTACCCCCATTGTGTGATGTGCTAGAGATTAGTTGCCATTAGTTACTTATGTAATCCCCCCCCTCCCGCCCCCAGTACCAGGTTGGCCAACTGTACTCAGTTGCAGAAGCCAGTAAGAACAACACGGGAGGGGGCGAGGGGATCGAAGTCCTCCGGAATGAACCGTACGAGAAAGAAGGGGAGAAGGGCCAGTACACCCACAAAATCTACCACATACACAGGTATGGAGGTGTTATCTCTAATCCGCTGGTCCACATCCGTGGAAGAAATGTGACTGATGATGTCTGTTATGTTGAACATCAGGTCTACACTATAGACAAAATTACTGGGATGCCTGACCAATACACTAACAGGGACTTTAATGACATTACATTCAAATGCATGGACTTTAAGATGGAATTGGTCCCCCAATTGCACCAATAACAGCTTTAACTCTTCTTGGATGGCTTTTACACAAGATTTTGGAGTGTTTTTTCTAGTGTATATTGATACCAAATCAGTCTTAGGCTGGTCTAATCAGAGGGTTAAGAAACTGAACGCTGATGTGTGCTTCACATGGTAGTGCCAGCATGCTCCTCGGTGAAAGATGGCCCATTCACAAAGAAGACCTTTACTCCTGTAACAGGCCGATGAGGTCATGTGTTATTTTGAGTTGGTGACATGCCCAAATAAGGAGACTCTTAGGTTTAAGCCATTTTGGCAATGACAGTAATAAATGATGTTAAACAAGGGTTCCAGGGCTTTGTTCTGTGTGCATTTCCCCTGAATTTCCTGGATGTGTTTGGATCCTCCAAATAACAAGCTCAGTAAGTAGTTTAAGTGCTATTGTGCTACATGCATGATAAAACTACATTGCATTTAAATGATACCACTTTCTCCATCTGTAACTTCTTAAATACCCCTAAATAACAACCCCAGCAACTCAAATTGCAACTTTTCACTGCCAAAGCCACTTTACTACAAGCTTGCTGGTCTACATGGGACGTAGTGTGGTAGCCAGTCTTACAATGCACAGGAGCGTAAGCTTGCATGTAGCAATATTTGTGTGTAGAGTATTTAAAGGCCTCATAATTCAAATAACATTTTTTTGGGAGAAATCTTTATGGAACTAAAGGAATTGGCTTTGTTTAAGCACAGAGCATGATATAGATTATAAAAAAAAAAAAAAAAGTTTATATTTCTCATAGAAAAAACAGCTTAAATGCAGGACACGGTGCGAATGGTAATACCCCCAGAGGTACCCATTTGTTCTAATGCTTCCTTAATCTGCAGCTGTACATATTTCAAAGAAGTTTTTTTTCACCCTGATAGCAAGGTGCCTACCTTCATTCAGATGTTTGCCCCAGAAGGAGCCCTGGTCTTTCACGAGAAAGCCTGGAATGCCTATCCTTATTGCCGCACCAGTCAGTACCTTCACTTTACCTTGTGTGTTTTAAATGGGAGGGAGTGATTGTATGTAGTGCATACTGTTACAGCATGACTGCTTGCATGTGTGTCTGCGCATAAATAGATTAGTTTTTTTTAAAAGTAGGTTTATGCATGGTACATGATCGTTTTATTGTAAAGTTGTTCAAAGCCATTTATTTTAGCAGTAAGCATGTTTTGCCCATAAAATACTATGTTACTTCAGAATAAACCCAGATACCGTGAAATGTAAGAACTTTTTTTTTTCTTTACAAATGTTAATATCTTGATGAACACAAGTTTGGCCCTTTGTCTCTGTGTACTCCAGTCCTTGTTAAATGTCATCACTAAAACCTGATTAAATTTAATTGATTGATCAGATAATCTAGGTAATGAGTGGTACAAAGGCTTCCTTAAGAAAACAAAGACATGCTTACTACCCAGATAATTACTTTAAATATAATTTTCTTAGGTGCATAAGACTTTGCGTAGGATTGTGTATAGTATATGAAGTACTAGGTATATATATTTGCGCCATGATATGCATATATAATAATTACAGAATTTAACCAGACAAGAGTAAGACAAATCCAAAGCACAAATGACCTATTCCATTGTGTCATGTTTGGTTGTTGGTTGTTAATCAGAGGTATGCATGAATAGTTGTAGTGTAATGTAGTGTTTTTGTCTGTGGCTGTTCCTTTTATTTTATATTACATTCTGCCCCGTTTTTTCCTGGCAGCTTTGAACATAACAACTTACAGGAACAACTATGCATAGCTATAAAAAATCAGTATTAAAATGTTGTTTTTAAAAAAAATAATATTCAGGAATTTGACATTTGTAGCATTAGGATATAGTTTTGTTGACTTTTACTGACTGTCTTTTTTTTTTTCTTCTTCCTCTTCTGTCCTCTGCACCTGTGTTGGATTTACATTGGAATGCTGCAGTTGTTACAGTGAGTGTGTGATTACCTTTCTAGTAATATTGTTGCCCTTACTACAGGGCTTTTAATTTCACACAAACTATCAATATGCCTAATTAGATGATGGTTTAACATCCTCCTAGCAGTGTAGGAATATGTAGCTCTTAAAATGTGGTTGTGATGCACAGTGTGTTCTTTTTTTTGCCCCCCAGAACGAGTACATGAAAGATGACTTTTTCATTAAGATTGAAACTTGGCATAAACCTGACATGGGAACAACTGATAATGTGAGTGAAATTTAGTGTAGGCAATTGACCTTTACCTTGATAATTTGTTAAACTGTATAATTAAATAAGTTGCATTGGATGGGTAAGTCATCTAATATTCAGTAAGAAATAGTCCATTCCTCTCTTTGGCAGAAAGTGATACTATCTACTATATTTTGTTCTATATCTGTTTCCTTAACCTCCAGCCTCATGGGCTGTCCCCTGAGGAGTGGGAGGAGACTGAAGTAGTGCCGATTGATATTGCAGATCGTTCGCAGGTGGATGATGTGGTAAGTTAGACAAGGAACTCCAGGCTGGCTACTACTCTGTAGTCTTTCTCTGTGTGATAAATTTATGAAAGCACTGTACTAAGAGATGTGAATAACTACATTTTTGATGACATCTATGATAAACAAAGAACAAGGGAGAGACATGAGTGGGTCTAGGAATTAAACTATTTCCATTTAAGTAGACCTTTAGACCATTATTCTGTTTAATAGACTATTAATACCTCTCGATGCAGGCATTCCAACCCTTCGAAATTATCTATTGAGTTCATCAATACATAGACTTGTTTATTTGTCTTTCAGGACTATAAACCAGAAGAGGATCCAGCCCTTTTTCACTCTGAGAAAACTGGGAGGGGACCACTGGGACCAGGATGGAAGGTACATCTTGCTTATATACACACTCCCAAGCAATATGTAGAAACATTAAAAGGAACTCCGACTAGTATGATGATTTGACTTTAAAATGACGTAAAATACTGTAAACATGTTGCACAAACACATCTAGTTTACTCATTATGAAAGTAGAAAAATAATACCTGCTTCTTTACCATGTCATCTAAGTCACCATTTTTCTTAATCTCTGGGTCATGATGCCAAATGGTTGCACTAGAACCCATTCTATTGAACATTTAGCGAGTACTGTTTCAGTAAATGTCTGCCTTTAAGCCTTTTTAGTTTGAGCTACTGCAAGATATTTCCCAAGGTGAACATATTAATGTTAGCTATACTGGGTATCCGTTAATACATTTGGTCAAATTATTAAAAGCCTCACTACAGCACGACACTGCCTGACTCGCAAACCATCTCTTTAGTCTTACAGGGTGAATAGTGTGTACAGCAGCAAAAGACACAAAGCAAAGTTCTGCTTTGTCAGTTGTTTCGCCATTTACTAGAGGTTTCTGGAATTACTACCTGCTGTATATTGCAGTATCTAAACAGTACAGAGTCTCTTTCTGCAGCTATAGGCACTGGAGAGTCCTATAGGCCTGGTTAGCCTGGATGGTCTTTTTCATACCTTTTGGACAGTAAATGGCCCGAAAAACAGTCCAGATATTGTCTACACAAACTTGGATATAGCCACAGGTTTATATAAAATCCGAAAGGGGAGTAGTCATCACATTACATATACTTTTCTACCACAAGTAAATCGGAAAGGAACATCAAGGGAATTAAGCTTTATTTGATTATTCAGAAAGTTTTGGTTCTGTTTCCCCACTCTTCTTTCCTTATGAAGTATAGTAGTTTTTTATTCTGTAAAAATCACATACAAAATCACTGCATCATTTCTTTTTTTTTTTACACTGCATTTATTTTCCTGTATTGAGCTGCATCTGCTGGCCAAAACAACTTGTTTTTTCCTCAATTGCAGACATCATCTCTCCAATGTGCGTTGTGCTTCTGAAACAGTTCAATCTTATGTTCAAAGGAACTATTTTGAAAATAATATTTTGATCACATATTTTTGCCCCACATTGAGGTCCCCAAGTCTTACCAGCCAGGGTTCCTTCTCACACACACACAGTGTTCCCCCATGTTACCTTATGTCTGTTTAATTTTCTTTATTTCTTTCTATTAAATTCCTCCCTGTTTAGAAAGAGCTTCATAACAGTAACTGTCCCTACATGACTGCATATAAGCTGGTGACGGTGCATTTCCGCTGGTGGGGTCTGCAGGGGCGTGTGGAGAACTTCATTCACAAGGTAAGAAGGTTTCTTTTTTTTGACTTGATAAGATCCTGAGATGTTTCATATCTCCCTGAGGTGTTTCATGCTCAGTCCATACGGCCTTGTTTTGGCGCTCTCTGTGACTCAGTGAGTCTGATTCAATCCATAATAACACACACCCCCTTCAGCCCATAACATAATAGCGTAGTCATTATGCATTGATGCCTGCTTTTCTCCTCTTTCTTTCTTTCTTTTTTTTTTTTCTTCTTCGGTCCCTTTCTCTGAGCAGCAGGAGAAGAGGCTTTTTACTAATTTCCACCGTCAGCTGTTCTGCTGGCTTGACCGCTGGGTGGATCTCACCATGGATGATATCCGCAGAATGGAGGAGGAGACGCAGCGGGAACTGGACCAGGTACCCATTACCATAGTAATCGTGCAGTGCCACACCCTGGACTGTTTACTGTCTGTTTTATTGTTATTAACTTGGAACCAAATGCATCAAAGCCTTTAGCGCCTATTTAATTTTCAATCTATAATAGTCGTGCATGCCCTCAGGGATTAAAATTTTCACAACGAAAAACTTTGACTTTCCATCAGTGGGAACCTGTGTGATCACATGGCTCTGCTTATTGTATCCATTCTTTCAAAAGCCATCTGCAGTCCACAGCCTCCTAATCCCCCGTCTAAGCCCCTCAGTTTGATTCCTGAGACTATGGAGTTTCGTTACATTACATTAGACTACTTAAAAATTTTGCCATACATTTCTCTCCTGTCAGTTCCTTATATTCTCATGGAGACGGATAAGGTAACAGCGGCCAAACTTACTGACACTGTCAGTTTTCTCTACCTATTAAAGACAAACTGAAATCATACATTTCCTCTTTTTACAGTATAACTGTTTGATGATGAAACAATTGGATACTATGATATAGCACCACTATATATTCAAGTACGCTCAGCAGACATGCACACTTTGTTAGTATGCACATGTGCAAAGTCTTTTAGTATTTCAGTCTACACCAAATGACAACAGTCTGAATGTCCTGCAAGCAATGGAAATAGTACAAATATGAGTAAAATTATTCAAGATCGCAATCAAAGTTTGTGCCGAAGAAGCTCCAGAATCTGTGGCTCAATAAGGAGCAACCTGCAGTCTTGCCACTTCAAAGGACGAGAAGATAGTAGTCCTTTAGCAACCACTTGACATTTTCCAACCTCGATTAATTCTCAAGGAAAGATTACTTCACCTGCTAAGAAACAGGCCAGTTTGCACTAATTGGTGTGCATCTCACAGTACTGCAAACTCAAGGGTCAGGAAGCTCTATTTGTGGAACTCTTGTGTAAAATAAGCTGAAACATTTTAATACTAATAAAAACAGTTCAAATATCCTGTAATTCTAAAAACCTGCTTGAACTCTATTGCTGAATTATGACTATTTTTAAAACAGCAGCCCACTCCCACAGTGCAATTCTGGTGTTAAACAGGTTGTAAGCTCATTGACTGTATGAAACCATGAGTCAACCATGGAGGCTTTTTGAAATATAAAAACAGTTAATGACCCATGAACAAATTTTCATTTAGGCTAAAGGTGTGCACGACCTGTCCACTTTTCCCTGACAAAAACAGTCAGACATGTAGTTCATTTTCAGTCAATTAAATTTTCATTCAAATAGTTTACTGTTTGTTACTCCCCCATCGATGAATCACAACGACCCCAACACCGCTCCCCTGACACCTTTGCAACAACTTTCCATCTAAACTTTTTTCCCTCATTTTAATCCTTGTGCCATTATTGTAAGTTAAGTACCAGTGTTTTGCCCCACTGTGCTGTAGGTTCAGACTTTCAGACTTTTGAAATTATCATTACATACCAAAGATGCTCTCAAGATTCAGTAACAAATGCATGTAATCTGTAACTTATATTTTTGGTCTATTTGTCTAATTTTATTTTAGCTACAATCATTCCATCATAAATGCCATATATGTATCATCTTCTTTCCAGATGCGTAATGAAGGATCGGTGCGAGGGATGAAGGCAGGAGAAGACTAGAGCGGAAATGAGCAAGGGATGGATAGAAAAACCGGGGCTACTTTTTATTTTACCTCCTTCAGTCCTCACATGGCCAATCACAGTGTGCCATTTCACCAAGCCCTTCCGAACAGGAAACTGTCATCTCTTACCCAGGAAATGTTTATCATATGCGAGAGAGTGTGTTTGTATGTGTGCGTGCGTGCGCACGCATGTGTGTGCACATGTGTATGAAATGTGCGTGTGTTTTTGTGGCGGTGGAGTTTGACTCTGAACCTCATTATTTGCTGCCAAATTCTTTGGGATTTTACTTAAAATGTGTTAAGTAATGTCAGCGTTTCTTTTTATAATTAAGTATTATAACTGTTTTATGGTTTTTGGTTCATTGCGCAACCATCGGCTTTTTACTCCGTGTGCCAGTGGGGTCCTAAGGGCCAACTAAGTTTAACAAAAACGGTTAGGGGACACATTTCACTAAACATGTATTTCAGCCATGAATAAACAACTAAGTGATTTACTCATTGCAGTTAAAAATGGATTCTGTTTATGAAGTTCTCAGTGGGGGGAGTTTAGTGTAAGCTACAAGTGAAGAATGTGTGTAATGAAAACATACACAAGTGAACAACTGAAAAAAAAAGTATAAAGTTTGCCTGTTTTCCTCATATGAAACTCAAAAGCACGACGGACGGGGCTTCAGTTTGGCTTTCGTTTTTTTGGATTTCTCTCTGCACTGAAGGCGTGATGCAGTGTGAGCATCCACGTGGATGAGACTGTTTTTAACACAAGTGTAAGACCGTCGAAGCCTCTCCCACTTTTGACTGACATGCGGCAGGCCACGCCTCACCATGGGGGTGGGGTCAAGCGGGTCAGAACTTTTGAAACCAAGACCGATTTACAATAATGTAACAATGAAATAAAAAAAACATCATTGACTGTCATGAGTTGTCTGTGTCTTGACATTACTTTGTGCTCCAACCGTTGACACTTGATTCTGAAATTCTTGTCAGATTTTTTTCTTCTGAGATTCTTGTCAGATTCTTTATTCTTCCATTAAACCAGTGGGTACACTCTAATGAGACTGAAAATCTGGATAGGCATCAGTTTATTTGAAATATTTTGTAAAATATGCATACATTCAGAAATGTATCCTCTTAAGGAATATTTTGATAGACAGTTTTGCAATTGTTAATAAAACACGATTATAGGATTGTGTTATATGTTTCTAATATGTTTAACATTTTCAGTTCTGATGATGGATCAATATCCCCTTAGACTTCCGATTGTATCCAGACAGAAAAAGTGAGGTGAAACATTTGCTCTTTTTCTCAAAGTACACAAACTAAATGGAGCCGATAGTTTCTTTTTTGAGGTCTTGGGAGCCTTGACACCAAAAAGAAAGATGAAATTAAACAGTATTCCATGCATGTATTGTCTTTGAGGATCTCTTGGAATATGTTTGGGTTAAAACAAATAGAATTAGCCTTATTAATGTGAGATGTCCTGTTGTGTCCTCATTATGACTCTTCTGAATTTGAAGATTTTTTTGTAACGTGATTTTCTTTCAATATCCCATCACAATAATTGCATAATACTGGGAAAAAACATCTGAATAGCAACAAAATCCCATGAAATCAGGTTCAATATCCTTATTTCTTTTATTTAGTCATTCATACATCTTTAAAGAGTATTCGTTCATTTGCTGTTGACCTCTGCTCTGGTCAGTCCTAAGTATTTGAACCTTCTTGAGCCTTGTGGTTTGAGGGCCCTCAGAGGCCTAGTCAGTAACCCTGTAATTGCATTGCCTGTTCACTTTACAGAGGAAAAACGTGAAATGATAGTGGGATATGGGTCCTATAATGTGTTTGGTGATCATTAGAAATTAATTTGGTGAAATTATTAAAATGTTTAGATGTGACTCAGCATTGGAGATACTTCTGCTGAGATCTTCCCTCTAGAGTTTAAATAGTGCGTCACTCATACTTCTCTCAAGCCCATCAAGCACATGCACAAAAACCTACTCACTTTCATCACGTCATGATCTAGGGAATCGAGAGATATTCTAAGGGATTTGTCCCCATTATACTCCTAAAATGAATCAGAGACAGATTTGGCTCACTTTCGGCAACACGTGCGCAGGATTAGTGTGCGGATTACAGACAGATGTTTTTAATCTAGCCCAATTTTCCTGTTTACCTAGAAGGCGTGTCCGGATCTGTTCAGTCTTGTGCTCTCCAAACGGGACAGCTGACGGGTGTGTGTAGCTCTAATGTGTAATTTGATTGGACCCGGGTGCAGCACTAATGCCTAAAGGCTGATCCGGGTTCATTTTGTCCCTCACTCCCTTTATATATTTGTGATATTTTATTAGTACACGTGCTGATTTCATACACAGGCTATGTAGGACAGTCAGCGGATCACTAGACAGACTATAGATAGTTCGGCAGACTAAACTGTAATTAAGTGGGTCAGTTGTTTTGTTTTTGTCTGTTTTTAAGTTTGTTAACTTTGTATAACTCCAGAATGAGAAAACTTGATTGATTCTAGAGGAAATTGCTTATGTCATGACTGCATAGACACAGAAACAGAGACAGGAACAATATAAAATATAAAGTCTAAAAAGATCCAGTAAAAAATACACTATGATATACAGTATACACAATGCTGGGGTCTAAATACCATAGATAAGTAACTTTCAGTTAAGTGAATTACTGGTAATGCAAATAGTGGCTGTAATAGAGATACGTAGGATTCAAGTAATATTGACATAAGGAGTGCACTTTCACATGGTTTGACTATTGCACATATTAATAATAAGATATTGAACATAATGAAATGATTTAGCTCCCAATAAGAAAAATGCACATGATTTTGTGTTTAGGTGGTAGTAGCCTAGCGGGTAAAACATTTGCTTGTGAACCTGATGACCACAAAGTTGCAGGTTCAACCCCCCCCATTCCACCAACGCTCAATCCTCAGTTGCTCCAGGGGCACTATCCCAACTTTGTAATCGCTCTGGATAAGGCCGTCTGCCAAATGCCATTAATGTAAATGGTAGACTATTACACATAATCAAAAGATAATTATGCACAAAATGATAGTGATTTAAAACTAAATATGAAATTGCACAAAAACGTAGCATTGTGTTATTGCATGGAGGTACAACAGAGGGAGGAGCTGCAAGTTGCTTATAGTAGCAACCTGAAGTGAACATTCTGTCATACATGAACACACCACAGCACACAGTGTGAACAGCACAAAATTCTTCCTCTATTTAACCCATTCACCACATGAAGCAGTGGACAGCCAGGAACACAGCACCCTGGGAGCAGTGTGTGGGGACAGTCCCTTGCTCAGGGTACCACAGAAGTGCTTAGCAGTTTTGGGGTTTGAACCCATGACTTCCTGAGCACAGGACGAACGCCCTAACCACTAAGCTACTTGCAGCTTATTTCAGATTTTTCCTATCACCCAATATAATTACATGAACATAGTTGAACATTTTAGTTTTATAAGTAAACTTCCAAGTTTGTATTGAACGTGTAAATGCGTGTCTGGGTGATTAGTGGTGTTGTGTGACAGTAAGAAGGTCCTGGGTTTGATTCCTGGCTGGGATGGCCAGGGTCCCCCCTGTGATTGGATGGGTTTCCTCCCACAGTCCAAAAACATTCACACCAGGTACATTGGAGGTTCTAAATTGCCCCTGGTTGTGACTGTCAGTATGTCTCCCCTGTAATAGATTGGCAGCCTGTCTATAGTGTTTCTCCACCTTTTGTCCTTTAACTGGGATAGGCTCCAGCACCCCCGCAACCCCTTGTAGTATAAGCAGCTTGTATCATTACACAAGTAAATAATACATGAAAATTCTAAATAAATGAGCTGCCAAAGGCAACCACAGCAGCAAAATCACTCTTCATATTTAAAACCCTCTTGAAGACTAATCTATTCATCTTCTTGCACTATTACCTACATAAAGATTTTAATTCTCCTCTGGTTCTCACACTGTCCTGAAACTTGAGTGCTTCCTCATATTGTAAGTCGCTTTGGATAAAAGCGTCTGCTAAATGAATGTAATGTAATGAGAGACTACTTAAAAATTTGTGGCAACCAATAGCCTCAGATAAACTGAGAACTACTAACTGAACAGATACATGTTATAAACATATGCATGAGGAAAACAATTATGCTCCATTAACCTCTGCTCTTCACTGCAAACATTCATCTGATAACAGAACTACATTAACACCAGTATCATAGAACAATTATTGGACTACTTCAGAACTAAAAAACAGTCAAATACTAAACGATCAAGACAAAGTAATTACCCACAAATTTTGTAGACATCTCAAACCTGCGTTTCTGCCATAACCATAGTAAAGATCTTTATATGGCTTTGTTAATATCTCATTTTGGAAATATTTGTGTGGTGGTGGCCTAGTGGTTATGCCGTTCGCCCTGCGATCAGGAAGTTGTGGGTTTGATTCCTAAGACTGCTAAGCACCTCTGAGGTACCCTGAGTAAGGTACCATCCCCGCACACTGCTTCCTGGCTGCCCACTGCTTCACTTGGTGAATGGCTTAAATGCAGTGATAGAATTTCGTGCTGTTCACACTGTGTGCTGTGGTTTATTTGCATATGACAGAATGGTCACTTTCATTTCATACTGACTTAAAACTATGAGTACTTGGGACGGCACCTGTATCAAGAGTCTTATTATTGTCCCTCTTGTTTATTATTTGAAGTGCAAAAGTTTGAAGTCCTCAAGAATAGCAAATGTTAGGCAGAAGACCAGCAGCATATGTTCCTGCCTTATAACCATTGGTGCATCACAAAAACCGTTAATTCATACAGAATGTATTTCATTGTTCTAAATGGACTCTTAACAGGGCACATTGTCATCAAAAAGTGCAACAACTCTGAGAATATATTTTTGCAAGTCTATAGAAACTGAAGAGAGGACAAAAAGGGGATTAAACTTCCATTTATCACAATTTCTATTTTAGGAGAACATCAAACACCCACAATTTAAGACCAAGAACAGTTACATCACCAGTGCACTCACAGAACAGTGGACATCCTGCTTATATGTAGTTACACTGGATTAAACACACTACGAGCTATTCAGAAAAAGAGATGACGAGGTAGGATAACTATGGATATAAAGGAAGTAACCATCCAAGAGTGCCTGTACAGTGGGATTAAGGGAAGGAAAACGAAAACAAGGCCAGTATTGCCTTACATCATCTGCCTCTGTGGATTCTCATGTCCAGCTGGACTGATTACATGTTTATTGTTCAGTTCCACTTCCGGTATGACAAGTGATTAACTACAGTATCAACACCAGTGCCCTACAGAATTATTAGCATATTCAGTAAAGACACACACAAATGGCTATAAAAATATATTAGATCTTGATCAGCTTGATCTTAGAACCAAAATAAGGAAATCAGTCAGTAAGGAAATCAGTAAAAATGTGTATCACAGTTATTTGGCACTAATGGAAATTATTTTAGTAGAAAATATTCCATTTATGTTTAACTATTTTAAACATACCTGAGTGTTAGAGTGCTGACCAAACAATATTGTTCAACAGTTAGCTGAGTAAGTGTATCTGGAACAGAGGTGCAAATAGTTAATGCACTTGATACAACAAATTAGATGCTGGTTATTCCTATGCAATTATTTATAAAATAAACATGTAAATCACTGACCTCAGAGAGTTAAAGAAAACAGTCTTCCAAATGAAATACCAAACATTTTTGAAAGTGCATAGACATGCAGTAGGCTATATGTATAAGAGATATAAAACTGAGTACTGCCGTTTGGTCAGGAGAGAAACAAAGCGATCTTGTAAAATTGTTTTCATTATTATTCTCCGATTTCATTGTGAGAATGGGGATAACTGTACTAAAGGGTATCCAGGGAGAATGGACCATTTTCCCCAGTATGACATCTGGAACCACACTTCTAAAAAAAATTAACCTTTTAAAAGTTGTTTTTGAAAGAACTCCTAAATTGTTTACATTTTTTACATCATGTGAGAGTTTTTGAAGTCTTGAAATGTTTTTTTTTTCTTCAAAAGGGAGTTAAAAGTGGTTGTTCTACACTATATTGCATTCAAATACTCAGACTTTAATATAGAGTTGGTCCCTCCTTTGCAAATATAACAGGTTCCTCTCTTCTTGGAAGGCTTTCCACAATATTTCGCAGTTTCTGTGGAAATTTGTGCCCGTTCCTTCTGTAGACCATGTATGAGCTCAGGCACAAATGTTGGATGAGAAGGCCTGGATCACAATTTACGTTCCATTTCATCAAGGTCTTGGATGGGGCTGAGGTCAGGGCTCTGTGCGGGCTAGTCAAGTTCTTCCACACCAAACTCAACCATGTCTTTATGGAACTTGCTAAAGTCATGCTGGAATATAACCGGGCCTTTACCCCAAACCTCCTCAGAGTTGGAAGCATGGCGTTGTCCAAAATGTCTTGGTATGCTGAAACATTGTCCTTCGCTGGAAGTACGAGGCCTAGCCCAAACCATGAATAACAGGTGTGTCCCAATACTTTTGTCCATATAGTGCATTTCAAAAGTGATTCTTCTATGGCATCACTCAAAGTGTCCTCTAGCACAAAGGCAGAGTGTTTTAATTGTATGTGCTTAACTGCGTGTAACCCTGCTGTCACTTCTTTCTTCCATCTAGTTTTTCCCAACAGACCCACACAAATATGCCCTATGCAATCTTTCGGATAAATGTCAAATGAGTGTAAATATGTCTGAATGACTTCTGTGCTGGAAACTAAGTAGGATCTGATGGTGTTGTGATGTAACAGTGTTAATGGGTGAGAAAGACCCCTACTACAGGCTTAGTCACTGCAACAGCAGATGTGACCAACAGTCTGCTTTTCCCAGTCAGCTGACCTGGGTCACTGATGTATCTGGAGAGGCTGGTGGGGCTGAGACTGAGCTGAAAAGCGAGGTCAGAGAGGAAAGGATATGTTTGATAGTGCTCTGCTTCTTTTCTCAGAAAAGAGTTAAACTCGATTTTCCCTGCACTATATCCTCTTTCACTTAACTCTTAACTAATCAGGTGGGTGATTTAGAAAAGAGAGTTGTTGCTGTGATGTTTGAGGCCATTAAACCTTGTGTCTGAACAGCACTCACTATAGCTGATTTTAAAAGGAATTGTTTGGCAAAAGATCAGATTAATATTGCCTCAAATATAGTAGCCAAGGTCAGCCAAGACATGTTTGGGTAATGTAGTGTAGCGCCTGCCTACCGCTGGCGCAATGACGACGGCTCGCCCGCACAGAAGCTAAAAAGAAGCTAATTGGTGGAGTATATTTATGGTCAGCAGCTGTGGGAGGCCTTGAGTCACTGGTCACTGAGTCATTGACGTTAGTGATCAGGAGCGGACTAGGACAAAAAAAACGGCCCTGGCATTTTGGGGTCGAACGGTCCACCCCCATACAACTACGTGCACCAGCCATCGTTGCACTCCCATGAATGTGTATGCTAACAAAGTAGTATTCAGTAAAAGTAGTAATCAATAAATTGTGAACTTACCCAGTCAAAAATGATGCAGCTGAATATTTTAATGGATATTTGGGGGGAAAAAAGAGAGGGCATTTTGTATGTGTGCGCCTCTGATACAGAGAGAGAGAGAGAGAGCGAGAGAGAGAAAGAGAGAGAGAGATTTTAAAAAGTGTGAATGTCTTTCATGCCTGTACATTGTTCTTCAATACCTGCAGAACACCAAGCCCCAAAAGTAGCCTTCTACTCACCCCACAACCAATAATAGTTAATTAACTGCTGTCTTCCTGTTAATGTTGATGAATGGTGGTCAGAAAAATAAAGTTCTGTTTCAATAAGAGGATTTAGTTCAGCATGGAAGACATATATTTAGCCATTCACCTAGCGTTAACACTGACGATATTAGTAGCTTATTTGACCCGCGTTCATAAATGTAACAAGACAAACTAGAGCCGCCGTAAAACAGTTGTTTTATTGATGTGTTACCATAACTTTGCAAACAGCTAGTAATTTTGGCACATTTGGCAGCGTCTGCCCAAAGTGGCAATTTGTTTTTCTCTTGCAGTGTCTCTGCGCCCCCCTTACGCTTTCTCTCTCCATCTCATCCACTGACACACTGGCACAGAGCCAAAAGGGGGAGGAGTTTAAAGAGAGGATTGGACCAGCCCCGTCACAGTAAAGAAAAGAACCAATGGGGTGCAGATGGGTGTATCAGGGACCGGTGCTCAGGAAATAAACTGCTGTGCTGACTTTTTTGATGAATAAAAACACAGGTACAGGGACCAAAGCGAAAGGGGGAGGTTTTGTAAAGTTGATTGGGTCAGTACAGTGTCAACTGGGCCCCCGATCTACGAGTCTTATGGGCCAGTCAGACCAACCAATCAATCAGTCAACCAACCAATCAATCCATAAATAGATACATAGACAGACAAACTGTGTCGGCCCAAATAGCACATCGGCCCACTGGGAAAATGCCCAATACGCCAGATGGTCAGTCCAACCCTGTTGGTGATCAATCCAAACCGTCACCACCCCAAACCTTGAGAGCAAAGGTGAAACGACAATGGACATTCTTCAAACAGCCATGACAGTGAACCTTTATTTAACACTAAAACTTGCTTGATAAAAAGAAACAGCTCTTTATTTGCATTAATACTAGGGCTTGACATTTTAGGTCTCACTTGCTCGTTAAAAAAATGTGTGAGCGCGTGAACACTATGGAGGGTTAGCAGTGCCAATATTAATTCTATAAATACAATGTAAAATTCTTTCTCTGCGTTTAACCCATTCAACGAGATAAGCAGTGGGCAGCCAGCAACACAGAGCCCAGGGAGCAGTGTGTGGGGACATAACCATGCTCAAGGGAGCCTCAGTGGTGCCACTGGCATTCCTGGGATTCAAATCCATGATTTTCCGATCACAGGGGAACTCCCTAACCGCTAGCCTACCTGTAGCTCCAAACCACTGCCGTGACCCGCATTCGAATCGAACTGGCAAGACTGATCATAGAAAAAAAAAGAATGTCACTGAAGTCATGTTCCTCTTGTTGACCTCACCATCTTTCTCCCAAGTCTTCACTTCCTATCTGAAACCGCTTGGGATTTATTCAGATTATGTGCTTATCCTAATTCGTAAAAACTATGCAGGGGTGCACAGCTGTCAGCTTGCGATGCAGGTTTGGCCAGCTACCAGAGAGATAACTGATGAATACACAGGGTGTTGTCATAATTAGCTCACCCGCTGCTGTAGATGTATGTAGATAGAAACATAAATAAGGAATTATCATTCCATAGTAATTACAGAAATGTTTACAACATTTAATGATAATAATAATGTCATGGTAATGATAATAACCACACTAATGCACGGGCATCACACTCACTGAATACACCTTTAGAATCACACTTTCACTTTTACTGATGTCTTTCCCATATATCTAAATCTCACTTTAGTCACTGTTCTTATTGAAACAGGTCCTTCCAGCTGAGTTATGACTGAAGCTCCCACCATTTGTCAATAATGAATGCTCTTTCAGATTCACTTTAGATCATTTTCGAGGTCAGCTTGTTTATACACGGCCATAGAGCACGGTATGATGTGAACTTTATTGTGAAGGTCACCTATCTTTAAGCATCTGCTTTCTTAGCATACATAGAGGAAGTGACAAGACTGGCTGGCTGGTGTCTGTGTAACAGTCTCTCTCTTAATGTTAACAAGACAAAACAGATGGTAATAGTCTTCAGAAAATCCAGCACTGCCCGCCCACCTCTCACCATCAATGACTCTGCTGTTGAGAGGGGTAAAAACATCAAGATCCTGGAAATCCACATCACAGATGACGTCTCTTGGTCCCTTAACTCCACCTCCATGGCCAAGAGGGCTTGGCAGTGTCTGCACTTTCTGCGAGCCTCCCCCATCAATACTCAGTACATTCTAAAAGAGTGCCTGCCGTCTAGCTGCATCACTGTCTGGTATGGAAACTACGATATTTCTGGACTGTAACACACTGCAGAGCATCTGAGAAGGTTAACGGTGCACCGCTACTGCCCCTGAAAGACATTTACCAAACCCACCGCTATAACAGAGCCAGTAACCTTGTTAAGACCGTTCATACTCATAATACGGACTCGTCTCTCTTCCACCTGGCAAAGAGTATTGATGCTTTCACTCTGGGTGTACAAGATGCTGTACAACCTTTAATTTACTCCCTGTCAGTATATCCACCTTTTCAGCATAGTGCACCTGTGACGTTTAGGTGATAAGGAATGTTGTAACTGATCGAATGAGGCACAGTACAGTTCCATGTATCACTACTAAAAACAGAGTAAAGAAAGAAACCTGTTTAAGGTGTAAAGAAGTCAAAAAATTTAAAAATGACATAAAAATGACATCCCTTACAGTCTGAAGTGGACCTCAGTAGGGCATTTAATTACAAAAAATCCCTTAATTGTTCCTGGAATACACACTGTCAACAGAAATCCAATTAGATCACTGACGTGCTAATTTCAAAATCATTGGATGTCAGAATATTACCCAAAGTGCCTTATTTACATGTGTTTTTACATTCTTTTATTTCATTCATAAATCACTCAGCTTCTCCTCTTTAGTCTGTTCTATTATTCCAGGCTAATGCACCCACCAAAACACTTTGTGGGGTAGACAACTGACTAGACTGTACAGGACTATACAACGACTGATTGTTTTAACAAGCATCCACTGTCATTACACTTATTGGGGTGAGACTGACTAAAGCAGTTTTACTGACATTTGTATTAAACCAGCATAAATGTTACATTGGGTTTGAGTTATTTGTCATAAAATACTTGTGTCACATAGTCTTATAAATTAAGCCCCTCAAAAAAGTGTTACTGAATGCTGTAACCTGTATTTGTGTGTGTGTGTGTGTGTGTGTGTGTGTGTGTGTGTGTGTGTGTGTGTGTGTGTGTGTGTGCGTGTGTGTGTGT
>JBBPCX010000028.1:9191930-9220485 GCA_037974365.1 Hydrocynus forskahlii | reverse complement strand
GAGAGAGAGAGAGAGAGAGAGAGAGAGAGAGAGAGAGAGAGAGAGAGAGAGAGAGAGAGAGAGAGAGAGAGAGCAGGGCGATAACAGAACCCATCCTGTAACTATTATTATGTTGGGCAAGCTTGAGAACATTAGCAGTGGACGATACATGTGATGATACTGATTGTTTTCAGGGCCATTTCTGAAAAATTGGTGGCCTTCGAACATTTGAACTTGGGAGCCCTTTTACAAATTGTGATAACAAATTTGTTTAAAGTAATTATGAAGACGAAACACTTCATTTATCTAGGCAATGCTGAATGCATGCAAACACCATTAAGATGGGGCACTTTAGAAACTCAGGAAACAACTGTGCAAAATCAATGTGCAGTTCTGCTTATATGACTTGTTTCCTGTGTTTGGATGTAATATTTTTGCCACGTTACCTACTTCTTATTGCAGAAGAATGTCAAAAAGACCACTGTTGAGTTTAACGTTGAATGATATCAAGTTGGAGTATGTTGTTGAAAATATTTGAAATCAATCAAGTTAAAAACTGAGCAATGAATTTGCCACTGTGTTAATGCTAGCTTGTTTAAACTGAACTAACAGGCTGACTTTTCACAGGCATACACAGTAAATATTTGAATTTTTTCAATAATAAATTTCATTATCTTGATGAGCAATGTAACAACAGTTGCTATGAAAAAACATGAATGAAGGTTTCAATATTTTTGTTTTTGTGATTGATTTTGAGATAAAGAGCGAGAGAGAAAGAGAGAGAAGGATGGGAGAGAGAGAGAAACTTGCTGAAGATGATGAATATACACTCTGTTACGGGTCTGTCAAGACAAATGAATAGCAGTCTTATGAAAGATTAACGCACTCAGGAGTGGATGAGTTAGATCACCTCTCATCATATCAGGATGTGAGAGAAGCTGAATAAAATGTCCACTTGCATCAGGGCCATTTAACCTAATGGTATGGGTAAAAGCTGTGCAAGTGGAAATGGAGAGGTGCAGCGGCAAAAAATTAACCGAGCTGAGTTAAATGCAGTCTGTTTTAATCTGGTGCTGTAGAAAGTGTCCTGACTCACCCCCTAGTTTGGGAACAGCTCTGTACAGGACCTTAAGGGACTACAGAGAGTGAATGCTGCACTAGATCCGCTCTACCATCCCTGCCGGACATTCATACCAGGAGATACAGGCTCAAGGCATCCAAGATCATCAGTGACTCGTCTCACCCAGTAACTGTCTATTTGACCTTCAGAAGTATTATGGCCAGAAGGAGCGTCTATGCACAGGTGATGAGACTCTTTAACCAGGACAAGACACCACAACTTTAAACCATTCATTAAAACACTAACTGAACTCTCTACCTCACTGTATCTAACCTGCCATCTGTTATTTATGTCCATATACATCCACAGCAACCAGCACACGGCACTTTACAGTAGACACTCTGTTCTATACATTTTCACACTTTAAATCTTGTTTACACTTGTTTACACTGTTTATTTATTTGTACACAGACACACAGACACACGTTTCAGGAGCACAGTACACTACATGTATAGCTCTGTGTGTGAAATAAAGAATCTTGAATCTTGCATCTTAAAAAAAACCATAATTTTTAATACAGCTGGGTCTAACCATTTTGAACCTTTAATAGAATAACTTTTTATTATAAAGTCCATTTTGGCTCATATTAGACACATCTGGTAGAATGGAAGTTTCCTGTCTGCAAAACAGATCAGAGGTGTATTAATGAAATCTATTTATGTGTTTGTTGAATGGAGTCGGGAAACCTTTATTTATTAACCTTTATTTAACCAGGTTTGTCCCATTGAGATCGCAGATTTCTTTTGCAAGGGAGACCTGTCCAAAATTGCAGCACAGTTACAGTCCAACAGTTACACAACAGAAAAAATAGTTACAATAAAACATACTCATATAAAACACTTGCATACAGAATGCCTGGACTCCAATGTTTTCACCTGAGCTTTAAAATCATTCAGGGTTACTATGTTTTGCAAATGAATTTCACACTGAAGATTCTTCCACGCATCAGGTGCCAAAAGCCAAAAAGCTTTCTTTCCCAATTCAATTCTTACTTTAGGAACAACCAGTTTCAAAATGTCCATTTGACAGAGATTATAACCTCCTCGCTTCCATTAAGAGTGATGATAAATAACAAGGATTTTTTTCTGAATTCTTCAGTCTGTGCAGGCACAGAAAGAATGTCATTCTGAATGACTCAGTGCACATCTGACTGAGGGGGATAAAGAGGTAAATAGGACAGGGGCAAGAAGGGAACAGATAAAGGAGCGCTCCTGTTACTGAGGCAGTTTTTTTAGACAATGTTTCCGTGTGTTTGTGTGTGTGTGTGTGTGTGTGTGTGTGTGTGTGTGTGTCAGCAGTGTGTGTGTGAGAGGACAATAAGTTCATTCTTCTTACTGTGCCTATTTGTCCCCTAAACTTCCTCTGTCACTCACTCATTTTAATTCGTTTTTCCACTTTCTTTTTGTGTCATTCTCATTCTAACCTCTCCACTGCTATGAATGTGAAGTTTAACACTACTGAAAATGATATTTTCACACATCTTACGGCTATGTATCTGCTAGGAAGCTAGAAAACACAATGGCTCATTGCAAAAATTTTACCTCAAAACAGTAGCATTATTAGAATGGGAGGAGTTAACTAGTCAGACCCTTTAAGTCACCTTTAATAGATTTGCTTTTATGGCCTCTGATTCCTATAAACAGGTGGAAGTGCACAAGGTGTCCAAAAGTATCTAGACACCCCTCTAAACAGTAAATAAAAGACACTTCAAGGTGCAACCACTGACACACATACAGCTTGTACAATCTCCATTAAAAAAAACATTGCCAATAGAATAGGTTGTTCTGGGGCAGCTGGAAAGGATGGGCTAGAGGGGTTTTGTATGCTCGTGTGGCTGAACGCACTGAAGTCCTCACAGCAACGTTTCAAAATCTTGTGTCAAGTCCTTCAAGGAGGAGCTACTGGGGAAAAAAGGATGATAATCTGTGTAAATATTCTTTTAGAAGAGTGTGCATCCTCAAACATCTGGACAGCATATGGCTAAAATGGTATTAACACTCAATGTCAAGCACAACAGTGGTTGATATTGATCATATTGATATTGGTGAACTTTTAGGGTCAGTGGAAAGTTGTGTAAATGTAATATTTTTGCTTGAGAGAGCATCCTACCAATTTTTCAAAAACTTCCATGTAATTTGTTGACTAAACAAAGTCATTTGCGGTGGTTTGATGTGAAACTGTTGAGTGAAGGGTCATTTCTGTATAAGGTTTCTGTGTATGGTGGTGGTATGAGGGTTAGAAGGAAGATCATCTGTATATGACTGAAATGTTGAAAATTTGGTGGAATTCTCCTTTAGGGATACAAGGGCCCTTAAGTACCACATCTTTTATTGCTTTAACAAAAAAAATCTTTATTCAGAGAATACATCCTTAATCAGTTACACATTTGCTTTGCGAGGGAGATGGTTCAGATGCATCGCATTGGCTGTACAGTTGGGCTTCACAACGCATGCATCCAGTCTGATCAGTTTACATAGTCTTCGCCGTGTGCTTCACACAAAGTGTCAGAAAATAAACCTCCAGAAAATAAAACTCCGTATCATAAAACAAGGTCTTCAGCAACAGACGTTAAGTATCATCTACATACAGTACTGACGGAATAGCTCGAGTCACAGTATATGTCAGAATAAGAGGTCACGATTGGGTGAAGAAATCAGGCACGAAATGATAGAACAGGATATCGGAGTCGTCTAGACAGGCACAAATAAAAAACAGACATGAAGATTTCCCAAACTTCTGCTTGTGTACCGTTCACAGTATTCGTGTGTGCGTGTTCATTTTAACGCTCAAGTACAGGGCCTGACGAGATAGACAACTGTGCTTGTGGACTGAAGGGAATATCAGGGCAGTAGAATAAAAAGCAAGAACATACAATAAATGTATGGTCACATAAGTGAAAGGTAATTCCATTTTTTTGGCAGACTAAGACCCCCAACCCGTTTAGCTGAATTTAGTGTAAGAAGCTGGTGGACCTTCTCTTCTGGTTTTGGTGACACTGGTGAATTATTAGCTGATCACTGCTCAGGAGCAAAGATGTAGTCCAGAGCCTGCCTCTCTGCCGCAGCCACATTTGGGTGCCACAGGTCCACGCTGAAAATCACTCTTGGCCCATCTTCAGCATAGCCTAATGAAGAAAACACACAAGCAGAGGTAGCTTTGAACATGGGAGTCATTTCCACGTTGGATATGGACTATACGGACAAAAGTACTGGGACACCTGACCATTACACCCACAGGGACTTCAATCAGATTTCTCTTCTTGGAAGGCTTTCCACAAGATTTTGGAGTGTTTCTGTGGGAATTTGTGCCCATTCATTCTGTAGAGAATTTATGAGGTCAGGCACTAATGTTGAATGAGAAGGCCTGGATCAAAATCTCCATTCCAGTTCATCCCAAAGGAGTTGGATGGGGTTGAGGTCAGGGCTCTGTGCGGGCCAGTCAAGTTCTTCCACACTGAACTCATCCAACCATGTCTTTATGGGGCCTGTTTTGTGCACTGGGGCGCAGTCATGCTGGAACAGAAAAGGTTCTTCCCCAAGAAGAACGGAAATTGAGAATCAGGCCTTCTTGCCCAACATCAGTGCCTGATCTCATAAATGCTCTACAGAATGAATGGGCACAAATTTCAACAGAAACACTCAAAAATCTTCTAGAAAGCCTTCCGAGAAGAGTGGAAGCTGTTATAGCTGGAAAGGGGGGACCAACTCCATGATAAAGTCTATGTGTTTGAACGCAATGTTATTAAAGTCCGTATTGGTGTAATGGTCAGGTGCCTTAATACTTTTGTCCATATATTGTTTTAAACCAGTGGGGACTGAGGGTGATGCTAGGTCTGTGTTTATTTCAATTTGTGTCCTTGTGAGAAAGAAAAAGAACTGAAAACTATCTATGTCAGTAATTCCATAATTGCAGACGTACTGTAGCTTGATTGCTGTTTTGGAATCTTCAGTTTCATCTATAAGCTATGAGTAAGAAGTAGTGAAACTATACACAAAAAAAAAGTGTGCTGTAAATTATATGTGCCATGATGGATTAACTATATTACCCTCTTACACATTAGAAAAGTTAATTTGCTGTTTTTCAGTCATCCCGAATAATTCCTACCGTTGTGAGAGATGGTGTGCAAGAAGGAGTCGTCCACAAGGAGGCAGTGTCCTTCAGACCAGCACTGCGGCTCGCCACCCACTACCAGCTCACACTGGGCAGGAGTCTGGAGCCCTGAGAGAGATGGTCAGTCACAACACTTTCCTGACGTGCATACAGTTTCACTTAAAATATTATTACTGCACTCTGACTGTTCACAAAAGAAGGTACCCGAGTCTGGTGCTGGAATAAACCGAAAAAATTAAACATCACAAATATTTTTAAACATCTTGTAGCATCAAATGATATTTAAGGTTGACATTAATTGCGTTAATGCACCTTACGCATGAGCGCAAACCTGACATAGCTTGTTATGGACTGTTTTGTTCTGTCGTACGTCTTTTAAAATGACACCAAAAGGAGTCTCACACAATTTTGTAAATGTTAACCAAACAAAAATGACATTTAGTATAAGTTTTGTGCACAAAATCTGTTGAAAAACGTGCTTTTTGCTTTGTCCTTATATGCTGCTGGACTCTGAACCTAAAAAAATATTGCTGTGTGATCCCAGTATTATTGACGATATATGGCACAGCTCTACCTGAGGCATTTTGTTAAACAGCACAAGAAATCAGAGGCCTACATTTCTACAAAGTGCTGAAAAAGGAGAGCACAGATATGGGACAAATTCGAACAAAGTCAAACAAGCAAAGACAGGGATGCACACTATTTTGCATAATGCATTATATAATAGGTTTAAGAAAAGAATGAAAAGGTACGGAAAAAGGCCAAAAATAGCATTACAGCATTACACTCAATGGATCAATGCCCATATTCAGTATAGAATCATTTATTCACGACAGTTTTGTACTCTGTGCCAACTGTCACAGTTTATCCTGATTTGCTGGCAAGAGTCTAATCTTTCCATGCAATCGAAATATATTTCCAGCATGTTTTGGCAGCTTTCTTTGGATTATAAAATGCCATTATACTGCTCTAATGCCTTTGTAACGTGGAAAGTTGATTGTGTTCATGTAATGTACTTTTATTAATACTGGTATTGTATTGTTTGTTTTCCTTTTCAGTGTGTTTGTATGTGTTTTTTGGCATATGGACAGATTAAAGCAGAAACTTAAAAATCACAGATATATAATTCTGAGGGGTCAACTTATACTACATATATTTGTTTTACTGATGATCACTTATTATGCAGTCAAGAGTACATTTTACACAATAATTTCCTGACCTCTTTTCAGCCCTTACACTTGTAAAAGCTGGTTTCGTCACTCTGCCTTTATGACTGATATTCTGATTGAGTTCCCCGTATTATTCCTTTTTCAGAAAGCAGCCCCAAGCTGGAACACCTCTTATAGCTTCAGCATGAATTGGCAGGACTAAACTGCTATAGGCGAAGTAGAATTTTATGTATAAATGTGTGGGTTTTCAAGACCACACACAAACGATGAATTCTAAAGCAACTTTTTGCAGCTTTGTTTTCATTTGTAGACTAAGGAGTGAACAATACATCTCAAAACTAACAGTGTTTACACAATATATCGAATTCTTTTATTTCATGACATTTACACAAACTTCACCTCACAGCCATGTCAGAACCGGGATTCTGTCTGTGCATGTCCATTTTTATGGATAACAGTATGTCAGAAATCATGTAAACAAGTATATTTGAGAATACTCAACAACTAGTCTTGGCTGATTGCATTTGGTATTGGGAAAATAGTGCTGATTTGAGTTTTTCCTTTATGATTAGTGATTCGGAGGTCTTGGGCAGTAGAACAGTGCTTAACTCACCTAAATGGCAGCGCAGGCGTGTGTTGGTGGGACCATAAGCTCCTCCCAGTGAGGCCCCAGGTCCTAGCACCCAGAAGCCCGCAGCCCCAAGAGAGTTACTGCTGATGAAGGTTCTGAGGGAAAGGAGGGTGCGGTACGTACACGGACACGCGCGACAGTTACTCGCCACACACACTCCTGCACTGTAGAGCGGAAACACCGCCTGGCCCTGCAGAAAGAGTCAATACATCATTTAGTTTTACACCTTAAGAAAATGTGTCATTTTCAACTTAAAACATTTCTAACTTAAATGTACATGAATGTAACATGATGCTAGTGGTAAATTTTTTTTCTTCCAGTTATCATGAAATGATCACCCTGTGTGAAATGATGCAGCTGCCATTCACAAATAATGTAAAAACAAGAACAACAAAATAAGCAACATGGTTTTGACATGATGGCAACCATGCAAAGTTCAATTTGATTTTAGTATATTTATATATGATCACTGTGTCTTTACTGACTGGCAGGGTGTTAATTTAAGGTCTTCTGAAACAGAAGGATGAATGTGTGAAAGAAATTATTATTAACATATTTTAAAAAATGATGACAACAGAATTGCTTAATTTAGGAAATCCAGAGAATACGTTATATATTATTTCTATATGTTACATAATACCAGAAATATTTCTAATACTAGATTCCTATAATATGTCAAAACATATGTATATATATATATATATATATAGTAAGAGTTTGTCATGGATGTAACATGTTTCTGTACCACTCTGAGAGTCTGTGTAATTGTGAAGTCGGTGCATTGTGAAGGACCTTAGGTCCTTGGTATGTCCACCCCAGCTTTGTGTCCATGCCTCTCTGGTAGACTGCCTGGAATTCAGCGAGGATTATGGAATAACTAGCTTCCAGGACTTCAATGTCATGCCTATGAGCATCACGAGGGAAGAAGGGGATGCTGGGAACATCTGGCAGGTGGAAGAGGTGTGGCTTCTGGATGGAGGAGCGATCAGTCATTCTGGCCTAAAGAGAAGAGGACGAGGTGTGGATCAACAGAGGCGAGCACAGAGAAAGTTAAAGTAGGTGAGCTGGAAAGGAGGGCGCTTAGTTTGGATGATCCCTGAAGACCGGGCATAAATGGCCAAGACTAAACCTTTATCTCTTCACCTTGAACATGTAAACCCCCCCAGTTCTCATGCTTAAGACCAGTTCTTTAAGTAAGAGTTTGATTAAAAATTAAAATTCATTGTTTCCTAATATCACAGTTGTACTTAATCTGCCAACACATGCTAGGGATATAACACTCCCTTCTTTAATTTGTCACTGGAGCCATCAGTCTCACAAGTGAAAGAAAGAAAGAAGTAAACGTGGTTGTTCCACTTCATTTTTATGAAAAAAAAAAACTTACTTTAAAGGGTACAAACGCTGTCACTGGTGTACCTCAAGAGTTGAAACAATATACAAGACTTCTTTGAGCCATCCTTTGATTTCATTCCACATGAATGAAATACATTGCCTCAATACCATTTTAATACCAAAAGAGAGTAAATTGTGAGACCAATATATTTAATTTATGTGGAATTAACATACACATTTACATTCATTTCTCAGTGTAGGAAACATTTGTGCTATGTTCCATTGCATGTATCAGTGATGCCATACACCCTATCTTGACTCTATATGTGTTTTACACAAAAACAAGTTTCAAAAAAGGTACAAATATTTTCTTTTCCCTTAAAAAAGGGGACCTTAATGATGATGTCTCATATGATCATGTATAGTTTGTATGATGGGGCACTAAAACATGCTTGGACAGCATACCACACACACACACACACACACGCACACACAAACACTCAAAGAACTGATTAAACTGAAGTCCATGAGACTGAATTTTGGATTTGTAATGTATTTTTCCCCCTTACACCTTTAGAAACTGTTGAGTGTGTGTGTCAGACCTGGTTGCGCAGGCCCTTGTGGATGCGGCCCATGCCGGCCCAGCTGTAGCGCTTGGCGTACTCCTGCAGCGCTGTGTACAGTTTTCTGCTTCCTGCCGCCGCCTGGGTGGGGAAAGGTGCGTGACTCAACACTGGAGTGAGGTAGCTCTCCGGCCCCTCCTCCTCTCCTGTCTCCATAGCAATGGCCGGGGCAGCTTTAGGGGTGCAGCGTCCCGTTTCTGTGGTGGAGCGTGACAGGGCAGAGAGGGCTGAGCTGGATTTCAGAGCCCCCACGTGGCTCCGGCAGGATGGAGGGTCCGAGCCCACACGGTAGCAGTACCAAAGGAAGAGCAGCAGTAGGGTCCACAGCAGACCACTCAAGGGAGGCCCACCCAGCTCCACACAGGGGGGCAGAGGGAGCGAGTCCAGTGACCAGGACATCTCTCTGAGAGCCGGCGATACTGGAGGGGAAAAAGAATATTGAAAACCGCTTAAAAATTACTGTTACTGGCCACTGTATTGTTGCTCTTGTGTTTTTTCTTGCACTTTCTATCATCCTATCTGCACTTGTGGTCTTGTGGTTTTCTATCTGTTCTGTTCTGTTCTTCTGTTGCTCCATGGTAATTTAGGCACTGTTTGGTTTCACTATGTACTGTGTATATAGGGTTGAAATGACAATAAAACCTGTTTGAAGACTTGACTACTTGACTTGACTACTTGTATTAGAAACTCTTACCTTGTTGATACACCTTATGACTGCACAGTTAGACACAATGGCTCATCTTTTTCCACACACATCCACTAGCCCTCCATCAGAGGTTCTAAGCACAGAAATTGACAACCTTTCTAAAAAAAAATAACATACTAAGGTGCAGGAATGAGATAATTAGTTGTGACACATGCATTAGGACCCTGTTTCTACACCTCAGTAACTTGTGTCCCTGTATTAGTTTTATGAGGAACCAGTGTCACCTACTGGGCTCCATATTGTTAACTCTTTGGAGCCATTCTTTAGAAGAATCACTTTTAGCTATCTAAAGAAACTTTAAATGGAGGGTCCTCAAAATAACCTCTCATGTGAAGAACCTTTGTTTAAGTGTTCACAAAAGTTCTAAACCTCATTTAAGATTTGTACTATAATTGTTGTATCCACTGTTTAAACACTAACAGTTACTCTTTCTACCTCATTAGACCCTTGTGTGAGTCCGTCATACTTGCTGGGAAACATGATCCCTGCTTGAAGAACTTGTCATGCATCACTCTGGCTTCTTCCTGGTCTGCTCTCTTTGCACTATTGCATAACGTTCCTGCAGTCGTTTGCGTGTTTTTGTGGCTGTGCTTCCGCGTTCATGTTATTCAGACAATGTGCACACAAGCCAACGGGGGGCAGGGGACACACGTTTACCAGGATATTACTTGACTCCATTAGTCCATATAGTTGTTTTTTGGTCCCGGAAGGTTATTGTCTTGCCTTTTTACACGTAGTATGACTTACCACGTCTCTTTTCCTCACTTGGTGTCTCTTCTCCCCCTCCCTCCTTTCCTCCCGCTTAAGGGCTGCTGCAACCAGGGAGCATACAGCATGCAGTCTGGACGAAAATCTCCCAAGTAAAGCCCCCTTTCCCCTCTTAACGAAGCGGGCCGAGAGGGCACAAGCTACTGCGATGCTATCCGTGCACTTTTACGTCTCATTTGCGCTTGTTTTCTTCTAAACTGCGCCCCAAACGCTGCGGCAGCAACGACGTCTTCAGCACCACGGCTCTGGACAGCTCCCTCTAATAACGCACCTTGGCCACCAGATGGTGCTCTTTCCAACAGAGCAGAGACCCTCTCGCTCTCACACACACATACACACACACACATACGCACACACACACACACACACAGACATCAACGCGTCAAAGAGCACGGGTTGGACCTGTCACATAATGGGTTTTCCACCCACCTAAGAGGCCTAAGACCTATTTAAAACAAAAATAAGGGGAAAGGATTTTTTGTTTTTGTTTATTGAATCAAAAAGAATGCGTTATTTTTTATTCGTGCGCTGTTGACATCCCCCTGGCCAGCTCAGCGTGTTTTATGCTACAGACTGTTCTGGCATTTTTTGGTCTGCAGGAGAAGAGGAGGCATTTCTGAGTGCAGCATCCAGAAGGAGGAGCAGCTCGAGGCCTTTTAACACGGACAGAGAGGAAAAGGAGGGTGTTTGAAGGTGCGTATGTTTTCTGCTCGTCTTTCTAGACTGGCCCTGTAATGCATTACAGATTGGATGTGGAAGGTTGGGGGGGGACGTGCGCCTCACCTTCTACGACAGCTAAGACCACCCCACCTGCACAATGATGCATTTATAACGATGCATATGGGCTGCAGAAAGCACAACCAGCCCAGAGGATGGATACGAGTGTTATGTTTACTGTAGTAAATGGATTTTTGTGCTTTCAGGCCTGTAGATGAGTTTTCCTACGGTGCGTCTGGCGTTGGGCGCGAGATTTTTTTTTTGCCTTTAAAAAATCTGAGATTGGGCTGTGGGGTCTGAACGATTAGAGATCTGAGGGTTCTGCCTGCAGTGTCAGCAACAGCTCTTTGTGCATCATAATCCTCTCCACAATGTGTTATTATTATTATTATTGTTGTTGTTGTTGTTGTTGTTGTTTTTGAATGACAGTGGACTAGCTTTGCACTTGGCAGTTTCTCGTTCGAGCTGTTTTCCTAAACAGATTTTCTCTCGGTGGTCTACACAGACCAACGCAAGCCCAGAGTGGTGGTGACGTCATCAAACCGTCAAAAACGCGTGTAGGCGCGTTTTTGTGTGTTTTTTTTTTTCCCACCCGCTTTCATACTCGGACCCTTTTAGTCCTCTGGGGTTTGGTTTTCGTAGTTCTGAAAGTATGACAAAATTTCACATCAACAAAGGTACCTGTTAGCGTGGTGAATCATAAGATGGACCAATGACATCTCTCTCTGTCTCTGACGTCACAAAACCAGTGTGTCAATTCCTAGTGGTGGTTCTAAGGTGGAGGTTGCCCACTTTTATTTGATGAATAGATTTATGAGAATTGTCCAAAAGCAGTGTTCATACTGTTAGTCCATATTTGATGCAACACAGCATGAAGTTATGGCATCAAAGTCATTTTCATCATGTTCAGTAATGGAATGTAAACCAGTAACCATGTACAAAATCTAACTTAATAGTATAATAGTAAAGTAACCATTAAATAAGTAACTTGGTGGTGCAAAAGGAGGGACCAAGATCCTCCTTACTCATCAGAATCAGAATCAGAAAACTTTATTGATCCCAGAAGAAATTGCTTATGTTATGACTCAGGGGTATGTCTATGGGGGGAGGGGGGGGGGGTGGATGGAAGGATTTTGCCCCCCCAGATAAGTCAAATGCCCACCCACACATGATGTTCTGGTCACACCTCTGTTATGACTGCACAACAATATAAAATATTGTGAAAGTCAAAATAAAACACTGTACTAATGCTATTTACATGTATTGCTGTGGTCAGTAAGAGAGGTGGACATAACCAGGTGGGGCAGCTGTTGCCTAGTGGTTAGGGATTTGCCCCACTGCTTCACTTGGTGAATGGATCACATGCAAAGAAACAATTTCACATGGAGTACTGTGGTGTGTTCACACCTGACTATAAGGGGTCAAATATTATTGATAAATAAGTTAAAGTACTACCAAAGCAGTTTACCAGTTAATGCAGATAGTGGTTTGGTGTTGTTCTCTATACTGAGTCTGTTATTACACATGATAGTGACATTACAGATGATAGTGATATTGTAGATAATAATACTATTGCATAAGTAGTGACATGGATCAGCTGATGTAACAGAATAGGCAGTTATGGCTCGCCTCCAAGTGCACTGACCTGTCCAATGACATTGTGGTGCCAGTGACAGTTCGTGGTGGTGCTTCAGGTGACTTAGAGCACATGCTTACATTCACCTTCACTGTGTTTGTTGCATCTATGACAGAATAGTGGCCCCTTATAGTCATGAGTGAACACACCACAGCACACAGTGTGAACAATGTGAAATTCTTTCCCTGCACTTCACCCATTCAGCAAGTGAAGCAGCGGGCAGCCACCAGCACAGCGCCCGGGGAGAAGTGTGGGGACGGTAGCTTGCTCAGGGGTACCTCAGTGGTTCTACTAGCAGTCCTGGGATTCAAACCCACAACCTTCTGATCGCAAGCCACCAGCAGCCCTGCTAGCAGGTGGACCTTGGGAGAAAACAGAAAAACTGGAATAAAAAAACATCTGTTTTTAAAAACCTACTGTAAGCAATGATGATTCTTCACACAAGAGCTGTGGGTTCAGCCGTAGTTCCATGTTTATTATCTGACAGTTGCAAGAGAAAAATAACTCGGGTCGTGAAAGGGTACAGGCTACAGCTCTCAGCTCTTATTTAATGAAGCAATCAACTCTAAAAAGATTTGCTTTACTGTTAAGAGGCAGACTATTCTGTATCTGTCCAATGACAGTGTTGAAACGAAATGATCCAAAATTAACCTGCGGTACATGGTGCATGTACGTGTGTTAGTGTGGAAGGGTCACTGGGTCATAGTCTTCATGTCTGAAAATAGAGAATTGAAGCTAACCAAAATAGAAGATGGGCTGCATGGGTTACTGTCCTTGAGAAGAGGAAGCATCTTCTCTCGGAAAGTTTTGTCAGAAAGACTGGCATCCCTGAGGAACCAGACACAATTGTGTTATTTCCAATTTCTTAATATTGTGCATTGTGTACGATGTCTGTCAAAGCACTACATAAGGCCAGAGAAGATTCTGTATCATTGAGCATTGGCCCTCCACTGCTCCTTCTTGTAAGATTAAGAGATGTACCTGCTGAGGAAGAGGTCTCATAGTTAATATGAAATTCAGGAGTAGAATTTTTTTACCATCTCACAATATGCAGAACAGGTTATGTTAGCATTATGTTAGCCTTTTTATAGATTTGATAAATATTTTTTGTAATACTTATTTGTTTTTTCTGATCTGGGCTGTTTATCTGTTTTCACAGACGGCTTTCTCTCACCATGGCGTCCATAGTTCTCGCTGTGATGTTATATGTCACACTTCTGCACATGACAACAGGTATTTATAGCTTATATATCTGTTTGTGTGTGTGTGTGTGTGTGTGTGTGTGTGTGTGGGTATCAGTTTGGGCCTGTGTTCACATATGCTAAAATGCTTTAAAAGGCAAGTATGTTTAACTTTATGAGTATCAGGAGGAATGGAACAGATCGTGTTAGATCAATCGTATGATTTCCATCGTAACATGGTGAACTCCTTGGGCTCTCAGGCGCAGCTTTTGTGACCCCTGATCCTGAAGCTCCTCCCACCATGACCTCTGACCCACGCCCACTGGGGGAGTTGATCCATGCAGCGTTGATGAGTAAGGAGTACCTTGGCAGATCCTCTGGAAACATAGGTGAGCTCACTAATGCACAAGGATGGAAGCTGACTTCACTGCTCATAGTTTTCCTTGAACTACAGTGCTAAAGATGGTTTCAAACTGTTTAGTTTAATGATGATTCTCGACTCATTCTTATTTTGGATCTTATCATTCTTATTTTTGGATCTAGCATTGTTTTCCTGCAGTTAGTAATAAGTCAATCCAGTCATGTTTGAGTTGGCCTTCGGTGTTATTGGGCTACTTCCACTGTTTCTGATTAACAGCGTACCTGAACCAAACAGAGCACGTGTTGGGAAACATGTCCTTTTTGCAATGAAAAATGCAGTGTTAAATGCTTCAGACCCTGAACAGCTTCAAAACTAAAAGCAAAGTACATCAGCAAGTACATACCTGACCTCTATGACTGTTAAACATTGAGAAACAGCTTAACAAAGTACAGGCTCAGTGAGCAGCATCTGGCTATACAAAAATATTCTGTTTCACAGATAATAATAATAATAATAATAATAATAAGTTACATTTATAAAGCGCCTTTATTTAGATGTCCAATGAACAGTTGCATGCCATTCTGGATGCATGTACCATATTTTGTGTCTCCCTAATCTGTGGGTTGTTGCCTCAAGATTTTAAATTCAATAAGAAATTTATTTTCAAAGAGGCTTAAAAAAATGTAGATTCAATTTAGTAAACATGTAGTCGTAGTTGTGTAAACACTGGCTGACATTCTGCTCTCTATAAAAATGGACAAAAGTCTGTTGCATAGGTAAAAACAGTAGTTGCAGCCATGTTGAAGCCCATCACTATGCTTTTTGTGCTGTACACTGTGTTTTAGAGATAACAGCTACTTATACAGTCATGCAGTGTCAAGAATCTCAAATACACTTCTATTTTAGATTACCTATCATCTCAGTCTGATATAAGCGTGTGATAATTTAGGCTGTACTTGTTAGATACACGAGCCTTGTAGATTCCTTCAGCAAAAAAACAAAGAAGCAAAGATTGGATGTGAAATCTGAGATCAGTAGGATCAGAATAAAGTGGAATTTAACTTGGGGTAGAATTTAGGAACAATCAACAATTTATACACAGTTATGTGTGTGTATTATGTGTGTGTGTGTGTGTGTGTGTGTGTGTGTGTGTGTGTGTGATCCTTTTTTCTGAACTCTTCCTCAAAGGCACAACCACCAATCCAACCCAGGCCGTCCCGTCCGTCGACTCCACCTCCACCCTGATGTCACCAGGTGTTCTCACTACTGCTGTGACCTCATCAGCTGCTCCCCAGGCTGGTCAGTCCGGGGGCCGGGGCGCTGTGACATCACCTCCAACTGAGGAGGAGACCACAACAACACTCATCACCACGACAACAATAACAACTGTTCATACACCAGGTATTCTAAACAGGGGTGTAGGGGTGGTAGTCGCCTAGTGTGTAAAACACTTGCCTGTGAACCTGATGACCACAAAGTTCAAGTCCCCGCTTTCTACCATTGTGGACTTGAGAAAAAAACGTAACCCTCAGTATCTGCATGGGGACAGTCCCTGTAATCAATGATTGTAAGTTACTCTGGATAAGAACCTCAGCCAAATGCCCCCTTTACCCCTTTAAACAATGGAGAATTTTTTTAATTAATTCCATTTGTTTTTGGCTAGGTTTAATATGATGGGAGAAATGAAAAAAAAAAGGCATTTTCTTTGTTGAGATGTTGACAGTTTCTATTTTACTGTTACGGAAGGAAATTAAATAGCATTCATATAGGCATGACAGAACTGATACAGCACACTCTCAGCAAAAAGGTCGTTTATTAACAGCAGGACCTTTTTTCGCTGTTTAGAAGCATTTACCACAGGTTTTCCATCAAAGAGAATGAACCATTTAATCAGACAAAGAACTATTTATCCATTTAAAGTGTTTACGATTCTAAACAGGGCACCGGAGCCATGTTATGAAAACCTGGAGCCATTATCTTTAAAAATCAGTGTCTCCCTCACATTAAAGAGGCTTCCGACGGCCCTGCCATGACATTAAAATCACCGGCTAATATTGTGAAGGTGTAGGCATGGACGTCACAAGACCTCTGAAGGTGTGCTGTGGCCTCTGGCACTTAGACATTTGCAGAAGATTATTTAGGTCCTGTAAGGTGTGAGATCCATGGATGGAACTAGTTTGTCAAGCACATCTCACAAATGGAGATTGGACTGAGATCTGGGGAATTTGGAGTCAACATCTTGACAACATGTACAGTAGCTCTTCTGTGGGATCAGACCAGGTGGATAGTGTTTGCTCCTTAATGTCCATTAAGGACTTGGATGCTCATGGGTCCTTCCTTGGACCACTTTTGGAAGGTACTGACCACTGCATACCAGGGACACCCCACCAGACCTGACATTTTGGAGGGTAATGGAAAATTATTGCCAAATATGCTTTATGCTTTCAGGCCTTTTTATGGCCTCATGCTTGTATACGTGATTTGTGTTGTTCTTCAGTTCATGATAAGGGCGCCTAAGCTGACTTCAAGAAGGGGAAGTGCTGATCATTCTATAAATTAGACGTACAAATCTAGAAACAATCTTTTTCAGGGTGTATAAAAAGTATATTTACATGAGTTTTAAAAAGCTCTGCATTTTGGAACAAACAGCTCGCAAGAAGAAAGCAGGAAAAACAAACACAGTTGCATTTCATAATCTTTTTCTAATGACTGCGGTGCCTCACTTCACATTCAAACCTACTAAAGCGTAGCATATTGCCTCATCATGGTGATTTGGCAAACAGCAGCAGAGCAATAGCAAAATAAGAGTAGATCCTTTGTGCCCAGAAAAAAAACAGTCTGATGCGGAATTTATTTAAACGCAGCACTGTACCCTTGAGGATGCCCCTGAACATGTATTGGATCTTGGCAGTAGCAGCGCCTCATAAAACAACTTCAAAGCTTTCATCTTCACACACAGCTTCAAGTCTGTCAAATATGAAACGCAAAATATGTATCAAACATTGCTGTCTGAATATATTCTCTCTCTCTCTCTCTCTCTCTCTCTCTCTCTCTCTCTTTCTTGCAGTGCAGTGTAATGCTAGTCTGTCAGGGATGGAGGGAATAGTGGAGTCTCCAGACCCCCTCTCCTCATCAGCCCCCTTTTCTCCACTGGAATGCACCTACAGCATCACTGTGTATCCTGGATATGGGGTGGAAATACAGGTATCTAACTGCCTTAAATGAATAGTTCGGCAAAGATGTTGTCCACCAGTCAAGACATGTTTGGTATCTAAAGTGTACTTCTTTAGTTTTGCACTGCAGCTATACTCTGACTTACTACAAATCAAAACTGTGCAAACTGCACAAGTATCATCCCACATTTGCCTCAAACTGAACTGAGTCGTTACATGATCTCGGATAAACTTGCTTGTGTGGTTTCTGACTCAGAATGACACATTATTATCTATAAAAATGGACAGAAGTACAGGCAAAATTAAGCTTTGGGTTAGCTGTGACTATTACTACTCTCTTAGACAAATAATGCAAACCATTTCAAACCATTGTAACACACTCAGTATATGTACGAGTGATCCAGAAATCAACTGGATTCTGCTGATGTTTTTGACTTTCTGTAGACCAGTAATAGAACCCTTTTAAGTACTCTTTTCTCTAAAGAATCACATACAGCAGGTTTTTCACAATACAGATAACAAAATAACTTCTGAAGGACCGTTTTTAATTTGGAAACATACTATTAACAAACTGTATTATTTATAATTGTTATTAAATTATTATTTAGAATAAAGAAAAGTCATATTATGTGGTTTCTGAATGGGTTATACTGTTATCTATGAAAGTGGGACAAAATGTGGTTGGGAGAGAAGAGTTCCTGAGGCCTTTACAAAGGTGACATCAGCAAAGCGTGGTTTGATTTGATAAGATCCTGGCAAATGTCATCGGCACTGTTGTCATGGATACACGCTCACACTCAGGTGAAGAAGATGAACTTGTCCAAGGAAGAATCCCTTACCATACTGGGCATGGGGGAGCAAGCGCCTGAACTACTGGCCAACGAAACCATGATGAGCGAAGGTCAGGTGATCCGCAGTTCAACCAATCAGGTGCAGATTCACTATCGGAGCCTAAAGAAGACCAATCACGGCGTTTTCAGCCTTCACTACCAAGGTGCCCCTTTCAAAGCAACCTATTTCTACTAGCACTGTATTCACCTGAAGGAGTAAGAGATGACTCTGATGTCCTCTGTTTCTTTTGTACACCTCAGCGTTCCTCCTCTCCTGCTCCTTCCCTCTCTCTCCTGAGGGCGGAGGTCTGACCGTGATGGACATTCACCCTGGCGGTCAGGCTCACTTCCACTGTGACCCTGGTTTCCAGATTAGGGGTCATGAGGTGGCCACCTGCCTGAACTCCACCCGCCCCCGCTGGAGCACACCTGAGCCTCAGTGTGTGGGTGAGGAGCCTTCAGTTGTTTTGGCATTTTGGACTGTGATTGTGCCACCTTTCTTAAAATTAGAACCTCACAGAATTAGTACAAGTGTCATGCTGTCAGTTAAAAAAACATACTGATAAAATAATTACATTTGTTTTTCTTTGTTTTTATGCCAAGGACAATTTAGTTATTTACTACCAGTGTGTATGCAACAGAAAACAAATACACTAATAGGGTGCAAAAGTGTGTCTTTTCGACACAAAATGTTATTTGACCAGTGGTGTGCAGACCTTTGCATTTGCACTTAGATCTGATCTTTAGTGGGAGCCAGTTATTGAGCAGGTCACATTATTTCATTCTAATTGTGTTCAGCCATTCATTAAAGTACATGTAGTTATGTGTATGCATACTTGTGTGCATGTGTGTGTGTGTGTGCATGTGTGTGTGCGTGTGTGTGTTTGTCTGTGTGTGTGTTGCGTAAAGCTGTGTCCTGTGGAGGATGGATCAGAAATGCTACTGTGGGTCGCATCCTTTCTCCTACCGTCACATCCACAAGTAACCTCAGCAGCGGCAGCAACTTGAGCTGCCATTGGCTACTGGAGGCCAAAGAAGGTCACAGACTCCATCTCCACTTTGAGAGGGTGGCTCTGGATGAAGATGATGACAAGTAAGTTGCACATATTCACTGTCACAACAAACCCTAATACTGCTGAAACTTGTGTATGTATTAAAAGGCATTACCTTTTGCCCTTTGAAGGTTTTTTACACTGCAAAAATGAAAAATTATATAAACCATTTAAATAAATCCAGTGGGATGAGCAAAATTTACTTTACTTTGGATTCTGGCTAAGTAACATACATTTTTTTATTTTACATTGTTTTTTACTTTACAGTTTTTTTAGTTGGTAATATGTTTTTGCAGATTTTTTGCAGTGTATGTATATTACGTATATTCACATGTAATTTGTAGTTTCATTTTTTTCTACTGACTTTCCTCTTTCCTCCTCTCTCTCTCTCTCTCTCTCTCTCTCTCTCTCTCTCTCTCTCTCCCTCCCTCTCTCTACCTCTCTCTCTTTCTCTCTCAGACTGATTGTCCGTGGTGGGAATAACTCTAACTCTCCCCTCCTTTTTGACTCTGATCTGGATGATGTTCCGGAGCGTGGGATTGTGAGTGAGGGATCGTCTCTCTTTCTGGAGCTTACGGCAGACTCCTCCTCCATCCCTCTGCTGCTAGCGCTTCGTTACGAAGGTTAGATTACCTGGACTTTGCTGTTGTTGTTGGGTTTTTTTATGTATCCTGGCACCTAAAAGTATATTTAAAATGACACAGTCTTGGCCTTTCAGTTAAAAATAGATAAAAATAAAATACTATCAATTATTAAAAAATTAAAAATACTAATTTACTTTGTACTTTGTATGCTTGTCCCAACTCAAAGTGCTTTACAGCTAAATATTTAGATAAAAAAATACAAGCAGAAGAACACAGGCTGAAACTTAAGTAACATGGTTATGTGTAATATTGGTTTAAAGAAAAATTGGTAGGAATCTTCTAAATCCGTTCAGCTCAATTTACATTGTTATTCTTTTACTGAACTAAAATCCAGACCTATATTTTCAAGAAAATCAATTTTACATAATTCCCAACTTAAATTCAACATCGCAGCCAATCAAGACTACTTTAGTGCTCTTTAGTTGTCTGGAGGCCTGAAAATACACTGTACTTTTGTCCAGAGTGGCAGAAAAGCAATAAAAGGTGGGGCTGTAAGCAGCATTTACTGTAAGTAGCAAATACACTGTATGGACAAATGTATTGGGACGTCTGACCATTACACCTTACTGACATTGCATGTAATGACATTGCATTTAAATACATACTTTAATGTGGAGTTGGTCCCACCCTTTGCAGTTAAAACAGGTTCCACTCTTTTTGGGAGAGTTTCCACAAGATTTTCGTAGAGCCCTGCGTCGCCCTCACATTAAAAATGCTTCTGGTGCCAATGGTTATATATAACTGGCATCATGATGTACAACATATATCATGACCAGTGAATAGATGATGGTACCACAGTACAGCTGTACACAAGTCACTGAGACAGACTCTGCTTCCGTTGTTCAGCTTTCGATGGAGAGCACTGTTATGAACCCTACGTCCCTCATGGAAACTTCAGCAGCAGTGACATGACCTTCCCTCTCGGCACGACCGTGACCTTCTCCTGCTCTCCCGGCTTCATCATGGAGCAGGGTTCGGGGGTCATGGAGTGTGTTGACCCCAGTGACCCTCACTGGAATGAGAGCGAACCCGTGTGTAGAGGTACGGCCTCTAGTTTTCATTTATTAAAAAGCACTAAAAGGATTTTTTTGACAATTTTCATCTCACCAGTGAATTAATGATTTATTTATTCAAATGAATTATTAATGATTCTGTCAGGTCTGGTGGTCATGGTAGGAGGCGCCCAGTAGAGGGCGCCCTTGGTTGAGTTTTGCTTTTGTGTGTTTGTACTTTTATTTTAATATCTTGTGCACCCCCGGCAGTGAGTTCGTCTATTATGGGTATCAGCTGCTGGGTGCTCAAGGAAATGGGTTTTGTGTTTTCATTGGTTGAGTTGTTTGTGTTTTTTGTATTTAAGTTTTCACTGTCTTCATACCCGTCTTCATAAGCTCTTAAAGGAGTATTTGAGTTTTCTGTTTCTAAAGTAGATTCAAGTTTGGTCAGGCCCTCGAGCCGGTTTAATTTGTGTGAAAATAAAGACCTAAAGAACGGAAATGGACGCCTGTCTTCTTGGGAGAAACGGGGAGCACTGGCATGACAGATTCTCAAAATATTTGTGGAGAAAGAGGAAAGTCTGATGTTCTGATTTACAGTGATGTTCGGTTGAATGCAAATATTTGGGCTTACATATTTTGTTGGAAAAATAAGTACCCATTACCTACAGAGCTACTATGGATTTTAATGCAGAATTACTGTTTGTTTGCTGAATTTAACATACTGAGGAGCGGATGATGAATGTTGTATTGGAATTAAAGTGAATGAGGAAATACACTGCTTAAGTATAGGGCTACATCTGTCAGAGCATGTGTTTAGAACATTTACACAAACACGCTGATTAATTTACTCTTTGTTCCACTACATCAGGGGTACCCAAACGTTGTCCAGAAAGGGCCACTGTGGGTGCAGGTTTTCGTACCAACCAAAAAGAAGCCACACCTGAGTAACGGAAAACCAAGACCAACTGATTACAGAGGTGGAATCAGGTGTGCCTCCTGCTTGGTTGGAACGAAAACCTGCACCCACAGCAGCCCTTTCTGGACAGGTTTGGGCACCCCTGCACTACATTGTGTTGTCCCCAACCCTCATTATGCTCTTCTTTACATTCTTTCCCTTGTTCTGTATTCAGCTCTGTGTGGTGGGGAGCTCACTGACACAACTGGAACAGTGCTGTCTCCTGATTGGCCACAGAGCTACTCTAAGGGACAAGACTGTGTGTGGCAGATACACGTCACTGAAGACAAGCGCATTGAGCTTGACGTACAGATGTAAGTGTGTGTGTGCATGTGTGTGTTTGTGTGTGTGTTCGATTTGTGAGTCATTGGCGAGATGTTTCAAGATATGGATGCTAATATTTTTTAGATTGTGACGTCATGCAAAATGATTAGATTTTTTTACAGTTGGAAATTTTTGGAAAAATGTACATCCAATAGAACATGTAACATTCTATGCTTAATGTGATGAGAAGCAGCAATATACTTATACAGTGGCGCTTGGAGATTTGTGAACCCTTTTGCAAGCTATACAGTGGTGCTTGAAGATGTCTGAACCCTTGTGAACCCTTTTGCAAACTACACAGTGGTGGTTGAAGATGTGTGAACAATAGCTGCAATGAAGTGTTTCCAGTAACTGCTGATCCTTAAGTGCAAATTGGCTTGGAGGAATTTTACTCTGTGCGCCTCAAGCTGCTTGTGTTTAGGAACACGCCCTGAAGCAGCCAACAGTGAGCATCGCAATCATTGAGGGGAAAAAAAAACTGAATTAAACAGCACATGGCTATGGCCAATTACAGCAATACATATGTCAGACATAAAATAACTACTACCACCCTACAATGGTTCTTTTATGTTTTTAATCATTTCCAACATCCTTGACCAACAGTGCTGGGAGAAAACACCAGTTTAAAAAAACACTATGTCCATTATACATACCTAAATAAATCCTTCAGAAGCTTTTGAAGCTGCTAATACCCTCATGTAAAAACTGATTGTTCATTCTTATGAAGTTAGTGTCTTTTTGAGCGCATATTTGTTTGGTTTTATAGATTTGTAGAGGTGTGTGTGTACCTGAATGCTACCTAAATGTCCTGAATGCTGTCTGTTTTCTTCCATAGTCTAAACATCCGCCATAACGACATTCTGACCATATTTGATGGGCATGACCTCATGTCCCATGTAATTGGCCAGTATTTGGGATCACGGGAGAGGTTCCGGGTTGTGTCCAGTGGCTCAGAGGTCACTATTCAGTTTCAAAGTGACCCTGATGATTCCAGCTTTGCCCTCAGCCAAGGCTTCCTCATTCACTATCGAGGTAAATCCTGATGCCATGATCTTTCCCTGAAACCTTGAGTATTGACTGGTATCAACATGCAAAAGTAGAATACACACAGACATTTTAACTCTGATATAATGCTTTTCTAGCCACTCTGTTTTATGTTAGGCTACACATGCCTACTGTTATCACATGGCCTGTTTCACTTTGTTTTATGTTGTGCTAGGAGCACTTCTGTGATCTTTCCCGCTAGATTAGTCACTTAATCCGATCAGATAGTTTCCTTGTCAATTTTGTGGGTCATAGAACAAAACTAACAGTGCTATTAATTCTGTAAGCCAATAGTGGCATTTTTCACTTATTTCATTTTATACCCCAGTGCTTGATTACAATGTCATTCTGTTTCATCTTTTTCAGAGGTGGAGCCCAATGACACATGTCCAACCCTCCCACCGATCGATTTTGGCTGGAGTAGCTCCTCCCATCCATCTCTAGTGAGAGGAAGCGTGCTGACTTATCAGTGCCAACCTGGCTATGACATTGTGGGTTCTGACATCATCACATGCCAGTGGGATCTGTCCTGGAGCAACAGCCCGCCCACCTGTGTGAAAAGTGAGCCAAATTAGGCTTTATTTCAGTATTAGAGACTGTGTCATTTACTTCTGATGTGCAAGCTGTGCAAACTGATAAACTGACACAGCTGAAAAAAATAGATTTTAAATTATTATATAACATTTCAATTTATAGAACATCTTTTTCGCACCCAAAGATGCTTTACTACCGAGCAAACAGTGCAAGATGAAAGAGAAACATGGAAGCGTAGATGAGAAAAATCATATAATCACGTAGTCATAACAGAATCAAGAGATTTCTTCCAAACTAAATTTGGTCAGTTTCCTCAGGAATGAACGAGAAGGGGAAAAAAAATGGATAAAAAGGAAAGTTTTGAACTGAACTTTGGAAGAAAAAGATTTCAAAGGCTGAACTGGGGAAGAGAGTCCCACAGTTCACAGGCCCCAAGTCAAAAAGGTGAACTGGGGGCTGTAGAAAAGACATGCAGGTACACAAAATACTGAGGATAAGGCCTAAAACGAGTCAGTTTTATGCTGTTCTGCTGGACAGTCTGTGCTTCTAAGAGACTGCTTTACAGTATGACTGTGTTTTCCCTTCTGGTTTTGACCCTCTTGTAGTCCAGCAGTGTCCTGACCCAGGGGACATAGTGAATGGAGCGCGCTCAGTGCACCCAGAACTAGGCTTCGCTGTCGGCACCGTGGTGCGCTTTACCTGTAACCAAGGTTACCAGCTGGAGGGCCCTAGTCAAATCTCCTGCCACGGAAGAGACACTGGCACGCCCAAGTGGAGTGACCGCAGCCCGAAATGTGTCTGTGAGTGGACACAGTAGCTGTGTGTGTCTGTGTTTTCAACAAAATATTTACATACGAATAATACAAATGTATGACCCCCACATCCTAACAAGGTACAGAAAAACATTTGTGTGTCTGTGTGTTTGTGTATCAGTATGTTGGTCACTTAGTTTAACTTGCTTTAACTTCCTTATTTAGACAAAAGCATCTCTTTTCCTTTTCTCTGTTTTTCTCTCTCTCGCCTACATCTGTTCGACTCTCCTGTCTTGAGCTGCCTCTCTCTCCCTCTCACACACAAACTCTTTGCTCCCTCTATATATCTTGATCTGCATCTTTCCGACGCTCACTCTCTCTCTCTTGATTTGTATCTCTCTGTCTATTTCTCTCAGCCTTTCTCGCCTCTTGATCTACATCTGTCTGTCCCCTCCTCTCTTCCTTGATTTGTATTTCACTATGCCTCACTCCTCTTTTTTGATCTGTATTTCACTATGCCTGCCTCACTCCTCTTTTTTGATCTGTATTTCACTATGCCTGCCTCACTCCTCTTTTTTGATCTGTGTTTCACTATGCCTGCCTCACTCCTCTCTCTTGATCTGTGTTTCACTATGCCTGCCTCACTCCTCTCTCTTGATCTGTGTTTCACTATGCTTTACTGCTCTTTCTTGTATCTCGCTCTACCTCGCTCCTCTTTAAAACTGCATTTCTCTCTTTCTCTCATACAGTGAAGTATGATCCATGCCCTAATCCCGGTGTGCCAGACAACGGATACCAGACTCTGTATAAACACAGTTACCAAGCAGGGGAGACTCTGCGCTTTTTCTGTTATGAAGGCTATGAGCTGATCGGGGAGGTTATCATCAACTGTGTCCCAGGACACCCCTCTCAGTGGAACAGTCCACCACCTTTCTGCAAAGGTATGAGCCAGGCACAAAAATAGCTTTTTGTTGATCCTGACTATAACAGCTGCAGACACGTTCAAGAACATTTGGACAAACTTATGGTTTAAGTGACTGTGATCCCTTACATAAATACACTGTTATATATTCGATTTTTCCATTCTCTACAGTGGCCTATGAGGAGCTACTGGATGATCACAAATTAGAAGGTAATATTTCCAACACAACTGCCATGACATTCATTACTCATCACTATCACAACAACATCTCCAACCCGGTAACTTAATAGGAGAATGTTAAATACATTCTTAACTTTAATGTATGTTAATACACAGAAGGTTTATTCTAAGTCATTTTCTGTGGTTTCTATGAATCCTTTAATTATTAAAAAATTCACAAAATGTAAAGAGAATCATAATGAGGTCATGATGTATTGCCCTGTTGTAGCTAATGTGTGCATGATTTGTTTTTTGGGGTTTTTTTTCAGTCTCTCAGTCTTTAGAGGCCTCCCACCAGATGTTGAGTGAGAACATTGCACTGGCCATCATTCTGCCAATCATTCTGGTCATCCTTCTGATTGGGGGAATCTACATGTACTACACCAAGTAAGTTGGGAAAATGTTTTGAGGGGGGAATCTTCAACGTTTTACATTAGCTTTTGTGAAAAAGTGAAATCTGTGCTTTACTGTGTAAGAGCAACTCTTATCTGTCAGCACAAATCCTTCCTTATTTTCCCTTTTTTTGCTTCTCTGTTCCTCTTTCTCTCTTGCGTGCTCTTTTTCTCTCAGTGTGTGTAGGTTGCAGTGGAAGCCGCTGTTTTGGAAATCGCTCTCACATACCCACTCCTACAGTCCGATCACGGTGGAGTCTGATTTTAACAACCCTCTGTATGAAGCAGGGGTGAGACGCTACCCATCTTTAATTTGATATGCAGCCAAATACAATTATCTGCTCATTCTAAAAACTATGTGCAAATTTCAGTATAATATACACTTGTTTTGTTATTTCCACTTTTTACAATCACAACCCACTTTATGGCCACATAGGGCCACTGTACTAGATTGGGCCAATAATAATCATTAAGAAAAACCTAAATTGCAAAGTATTCTGAGTAGAGGGTAGTCAAGCACCCCTCCAGTGCTTTAATGTCTCTATTATTTAACCCTTTGAGGAGTGCAATCATAAACATGTCATGAGCTCTGGCTGGTCCCTTGGGAGTACAAGCAGAAATTCCATACATACTTCAAGTTGTACTGAATTTTTCACAATTTGTGGTAAACGGTAAACATTTAGCTAAAAAAACGTGTGTGTGTGTAAAAAATTGTAACATTCTCTACTATGATACTGTCAGTTTGGACCATTTAATCAAAATTAGTCATTCAGGCTATCTATGACAAGTTGAGATTAAATGATTTTCACAAAACAATGATGAATTTTTCCTCCAGTTTTTGCCTTTCTGTACAACCTGAACCGCTGGCTTTCTCAGGCCTTAGGTCATTACTTTGTCTCATTATGGTCATTCTGTTTGGCTGCAGGACACAAGGGAATATGAGGTGTCCATCTGAAGGAGCGGCTGTGTTACGAATCCAAAATCGAGGATGGAAAAAAGGAAGAAAAATGAAGGGATGGTAGTAATTCTCTCTCCACAAGACACTTTCTTTCCTTTAACACGTATACCTTTTGTTTTCTTTTTCCACTCTATTTTCAGTCTCTCTCTTGCTCTTTGCTGACGCAGTTAACTGTGTGTTGGTGTGTTTGTGTCTCCGTGTGTTTGTGCGTGATTGTGTGTGCGCGTGTGTGTGTTTGAGTGCGCATGTTTGAGGAGAAAAGAGAGAATCGAAGAGCAACTGCTATCCATGAGCTTATGGTTTCTCACTATCAGATATGCTTTCTAACATTTGGTTTGGTGCCTTAGGGACTTAAAATAAGATCAAGGGAGAGAAATTAAAAACTGAAAGACTGACAGCGAGAGAGCAAATTGGAGAGAAAGAAGAAAAGAGAGATAAAGTGGAAAAAGAGCGAGCGAGAAAGGATTTTTTGACTAAATAAGGTGTGAATTTTACAAAGGACAGGAGCACACACACACAGCCACATCCACAAACACACATAAGAACATGAGAACACACTCATAATACTGATTCTTGTCAATACATACGCAAAGAAAGACACACACGCACACACACAAAATTTATTGAATGTAAATATTTTGATTGATTATCAAGGCTTATGTATAAAAATCTGATTCAGTGCCAAAATACATCCCATAATGTGACGTCACTTCATGTTTCACGGGTTTCATGGTCTTTCTTACATTGATGATGTAATAAATACCGATAATGCCAGCGTTTCATAATGTTCTTTGCTGTTTCTTAAGAATCTCTTTCTGCTTAATGTTGAATGACTATGGAATAAAAAAGGGGTGGAATGTCTTCATGCTTAGGGCACGCAACGATTGTATATTTTACCGCTTCAGCTTAGGATTCATGAACAATTATACTTACTGTCATTGTTTATCAGAGTTGATGTTGTTGCATATGCACTATGATGACAAAAAATATATAATGTACTGTGAAAAAAAAAAAGACAGCTGCTTGCTGTGATGCAGTATTGAAACTGAAATGCTTTTTATAATGTTATTTTTCAATTGAATCATGGGTTGTTGTTAATATATTATGCAGTGAGTTTCGTCTCATCAACTGTGCCATAACCCAGAGTCTAGCCGTGGAGGACTCTGCTGCATTGAAATATTACTCAGTTGTTCATATTGTTTATTAATCAGCATAATATACTGTCATGAAGGCATTATTTATTTGCTAAGATTTAAGAATAAATAAAAGTCTCTGTTGGATGGTAAAGAATGGCTTTACTTGTCTTGTGATCAAAACTTTTGCCTGTGCTCTGTAATATATTGTTTAGAACAGGGGTCCCCAAACCTGTCCAGAAAGGGCCGCTGTGGGTGCAGGTTTTCGTTCCAACCAAGCAGGAGGCACACCTG